>JAAOAK010000478.1:0-47343 GCA_013396175.1 Fusarium denticulatum | reverse complement strand
CTCCATCCCTCCCCCACCAACATCTCGATAACTTTCTACCTTCAAAAATAACCCCACCACGAGCTTCAACATCGAACATAGCTGAGAACTTTCGAAAGCGAATAGAAAACACAGAGAAAATACCGAACGAAGCCGATTACCGATCTTACACCAATTGATATCATGTCCGACCCCGTCGCTGAGGTCACCGAGGGCACTGTCAAGCTCGTGCTTGACGAGGTGACGGGCGAGCAGGTCACACGCAACGAGTTGAAGAAGCGCACTCAGAAGCGAGCCAAGAAGGCTGCTGCCCAGGCTTCACGAGAGGAGAAAGCAAAGAACCAGGAGGCTAACCCCAAGCCTGCTGCGCCTAAGCCCAAGGCCCAGGAACCTACCCAGCTCGACCCCGATGCTATGTTCAAACAGGGCTTCCTCGCCGACGTTTACAAGGAGCGACCTGTGAAGCCTGTAGTGACTCGATTCCCTCCTGAGCCGAACGGATATCTTCATTTGGGTCACGCTAAGGCTATTGCCATTGACTTTGGCTTTGCTCGCTATCATGGTGGCAAGACGGTAAGCTTGGGAGCGGGCTGTTGTGATTCATAGTGCTAATATTTGGTAGATTCTTCGGTATTATACTGTCTGACAAGTGCTTTTACCCTAGCTAACAAGGAAAGATTCGACGACACGAACCCCGACGAAGAGGAGGAAGTTTACTTTGAATGGATCCTGAAGATTATCAGATGGCTTGGTGGGCATCCTGTATCCGTGGCCCTGAAACCGACGCAATCTAACCCGATATCAACACAGGCTTTGAGCCCAGTGCCATCACCCACTCGAGTGACAACTTCCAGAAGCTCTTCGATCTCGCCAAGGAGCTCATCAAGAAGGAGAAGGCCTATGTCTGCCATTGTAACGAGGCCGAGATTAAGCTCCAGCGTGGTGGAAAGGAAGGAAAGGAGGGACCCCGTTACCGATGCAAGCACGCCGAGCAAGATGTTGAGACGAACCTCCAGAAGTTCCAGGACATGCACGATGGCAAATACGAGCCTCAGACCGCTTTCCTCCGCATGAAGCAGGACATTACAAGCGGAAACCCCCAGATGTGGGATCTTGCAGCCTACAGAATACCCAAGAAGCAGAAGCCTCACCACCGAGCTCCGGAGTGGAAGATTTTCCCCACCTACGATTTCACACACTGCCTTTGTGATAGCTTCGAGGGTATCACTCACAGTCTGTGCACGACCGAGTTCATCTTGTCCCGTGAAAGCTACGAGTGGTTGAACAAGTCCCTCGAGGTTTACGAGCCTATGCAGCGGGAGTTTGGTACGAGTTCCCCATCGTATTGAGTTTACATGTAATGCTAACAGACAATAGGCCGACTTAATGTTAGTGGAACCATTATGAGCAAGCGAGCTCTCAAGAAGCTGGTTGAGGGTGGAATTGTTCGCGGCTGGGATGACCCTCGACTGTATACACTCATTGCCATCAAGCGCAGAGGTATTCCTCCTGGTGCTCTTTTGGCCTTTATCAACGAGCTTGGTGTTACCACAGCCAAGACAATCATCCAGATTGCTCGATTCGAGCAGACCGTTCGCCGATACCTCGAGAACACAGTACCAAGACTGATGCTTGTTCTGGATCCTGTCCCTATCGTCATTGAGGATTTGGAAGAGACCCAGGAGCTCGAGGTTCCCTACTCACCCAAGGACCCCAAGTTCGGTACACACAAGGTCCGCCTTACCAAGACCGTTTACATCGACCGATCCGATTTCCGCGAGGAGGATATCAAGGGCTACTTCCGACTTGCCCCTGGAAAGACTGTTGGTCTTCTCAACGCTCCTCACCCTATCAAGGCCACTTCATTCGAGAAGGACGAGTCAGGCAAGGTTACCAGCATCAAGGCCGTGTTCGACAAAGAGAGCAAGCCCAAGACTTACATCCAGTGGGTGCCTGAAGGCTCCATCAAGCTGGAAGCACGAGTGCATAGCGCTTTGTTCAAGTCTGATGACCCCACAGCCGTTGAGGGCGGCTTCTTGAACGATGTCAACCCCAATAGCGAGGTTGTTTATCCTGAGGCCCTGGTTGAGGAAGGCTTCAAGGAGGTTCGCGAGAGAGCTCCCTGGCCTGTCACTGCTGGCGAGACGAGCGAGGCTAGCGGCCCCGAGAGTGTTCGATTCCAGGCCATGCGTGTTGCCTATTTTGTGAGTATTTATCATCCTGGATAACGATCT
This sequence comes from Fusarium denticulatum, assembly GCA_013396175.1. NCBI lineage: Eukaryota > Fungi > Ascomycota > Sordariomycetes > Hypocreales > Nectriaceae > Fusarium > Fusarium denticulatum. Next base: position 45,130 of record JAAOAK010000478.1, on the reverse strand, counting down.
ATAACTAACAATTCTGCAGGCTATGGACTCGGATAGCACAGATGACAAGATCGTGCTCAATCGCATTGTGTCACTGAAGGAGGATAGGGAGAAGAACTAGGAAAAGGTGCCATACACAAAGAAAAAGAAAGAAAGAAGCCCATTGTAGATGTCTGACACTTGTTATCTGTTCTGCTTTGCAGATGAGATGCAGTGGACTTGTGGCTTGGAACAATATGTAACAGAAATGTATTCATGATGATGTCGAGAGTTGTGCTTGATGGGGGAGTGTGGACGAGGGTGGTAGTAAGGAGCGAGAGATACCTAAACCTATAACCATAGCTGAAGATGATTTGTATTCTATATGGATGGATAACGCATTGTGCTTAGGCTCAATGCTACTTATCACAACTTGGCCGCCATCATTAGAATAAGTGACCGTGATATGATGCATGTGAGGTTGATTGATAGCCAGATCTGTAAGCCAAAGTCATTTTATTACACAGCCGCTACCAGTCAAGCTGAAAGTACATTAAACTGCCATTTTTAACATAATAGTGCTCTAATTGATTTGTCGATATCCGCTACATGTGACTTTATATCTACCAAAGCGACGTTATACAGCCGATAGGGTTGAATCAAGAAGGGTAGCACTGGGTTCCACATGCCCTGTAATGCTGCGCCATAAACACTACAAACCCATCCTCAAAGTCTCTCAATTATCATTATGTGTGAACGCGCATGTCTAAAATAGTTATCTAGATGAGGAATCCATAGGCTTCCTTGTTGAATTGGACTGACTTGTGGCTGTGAACGGGCAATGGCATCCGTTACCTTGCAGGGCTGAGATCGTAGATTCGGGTATTTTCCCTGAGTTGGCATGGGGCATGATTGAAACAATGTCAGGATCAACACTGGGAGATGAGATGCCTATGCTCAGGACTGCTCAGCGATGGACGGGGCCGAGATATCTTGTTCCATCTCCAGGCTGGTCAACATTCCTCACGACTGTGGCACATACAGATTTGTATTTTCATATTTGCGCCCTTTTACTGGTCAGAACTTTAGCTGTGATACCCGAGAAGAGTTTCTCTTTGTTTCTTGCATACAGTGAGACGGGTAGTGGCAGATAACGAGAAGTAAGTCTATGTCGTCAGAACACAACAACTTGAAGAGTTGACCGAAAACAAGATAATCAATGTTGAGTCGAGGGTCCTTTGCTTCAGTTCTGAGCTAGCTGTAGAAACGAGGTCAGGTTAATTGCCACCTCAAGCACCGTGGTGATTGATTGAGGCACTTGAGGCAGAAGGATTTCCATGCTTGCTATTAATCTCTGTGACAATATTTGGGGGCCAGAAATCATCCTTGCAACTGAAGCACATCTTCCTCAACACCAGAACCAAGAAGTGATCTCTGAGAACTGCCCGTCTTTAGAATTACTCTAGAATTTCAGCTCAAGATATTGTTTGAGCCTGAAGGAGTAGCTTAACCCACAAAACTCAAGACATGAGAGGGTCCGGTCATGTTTGACCACGGCTCAAGGCTCAAGCTACACAGCCCTATTGAGAGGTCGAGACTTGGCTTTTGACTAGCATATTTTGGGTATAGATGGGCTGAATACCCAATTCGGGTTGATGGCGCCAATAAGCGCTTATGGTTAATTTCTTAGCTCCTCAGCCGTTCACACTTGTAATGAGCTAAGGGCCTTGGCTAAGACTGGCTGTGTTTCGAGAGATGGGCTGACTCTAAACGATTGGCTCTTTTATGAGCTAGATATGGTGGCAGGGCTGTTTCCTAGTCGATTCGAAAGACAATCCTTCATAAGGGTTGTCCTTCAATTTCTCTTATTCTCTCACTACCTCCCTCTCTTCCTCTCTTACACCGTCTTGGCTCCAGTTCAATTCTCCGTATATCGACTTCAGAGATGGGTTCCTCGATGAGATGGCTCGCTGTGGCAGCTCTGGCATCTTTCTCTCTCGACAAGACGAGTGCTTTCGAGTTTGATCTACCACCTTCAGCACCAGAACCTACTTCGCCGGCGAGACTTCGTGCTATCCGTCATGTATATGCACGCGCAGACGCAACTACTGAGACTCTCAGCATCACTGTAGCCCCAGACAACACTTGTGGCTTCTACACACCAAACACATCCTTCTTCTTCACATGTACTGGCGGTGTGAAGTGTATGTACGAGAATGACAAGTACAATGTTGCGTTTTGTGGTGAGAGGGACTTCAAGACGGCTTGTATGAACAGTGCCGATGCTTTGAACCCGGATAAGTGTGATGTGGACTGTAGACGGAACACAAACATTCAGAAATGGTGAGTCAAGTCCGAGTTTCACAATTGAGGCATTCACTGATCTAATTGAACAGTACTGCCGATACAAAGACGGAGTGTTACACCATCTACTTCCCCAACAACATCGAGAAGTACCCTTGCCATACACAATCGGGCTTCAGCAGCATGATCTTCCCAGACGGTGTAAGCGACTTCGAACAGTCAACACTAAGCGTAGACGTCTTCCCAGCTCTGGCCACCACCGAAGCATCAAGCACTGAAGAATCCACCACTGAAGCCTCGTCAAAGTCAACATCTGCAGCATCGACCACAACAGTCACAGACGCACCACAAAACGACGACGGTGATGAGAACAAGGACGACAACGGTGGAAGCAATACACCCGTAGGTGCTATCGCTGGCGGTGTCGTTGGAGGCGTTGCTATTCTAGTTGCCGTGGGCCTCATCATCTTCTTCATACGCCGGCGAGACAACAAGAAGAAAGCAGCAGCTCAGCCATTAATGTCAGACCAAGCACACACGCAGCCACAAATGCCGTATGGAATGCCTCCTCAACAACAGCAACACATGCATCCTTACCAGGAATGGCACACTGGATCACCACCTCCTCAGGGCTGGCAAAACAGTCCTTCACCTCCCATCCTAGGAGGAGCTCCAGTGCTGGTTGAAGCTCCTGATTCCAATACTGCACAGATTCATGAGATGGGCGATGGAACCGTCAAGTACAAATAAGCATACGAAAAAGGGAGGGCATTGTTTTGGATTGGTGGAAAGCGATAGAAGGCGTTTTAAGTGCTTACTTGTATCGTCCTGTGTTGGACTAGCTCATATTAATGGCTGCGACTAGTTTCACTTTCTCAACTCTTGTCTGTGTTAAGCTCGTGACTTTGTTTGATGGACATGCCTCATTCGGATCAGATGAAAGCATAATTTGAGAGTAGGGTTGTCGATGGGTGGTCTAGATCTCTTGATGAAGATCTCCCGGCATAGATGCTGGTGGTTGAGTGGCGATATCGCAGAGGGAGCAGGAAGACTCAGGACCTTTACCCCAATTCATAAAAAGATTTAGGTCAACTCAAAACAGGCCTAGAAGGCCTTGGATAGTCTTTTGTATCAACTAGGATAAGGGTCGTGGGTTTTCCAGCTTCCCTTGGACTCTAAGTCATAGGCATCCATTTACTTACTGTATGAGGGACTGGATTTGGGTAATGGCTACCTATATCGGAACAAGACGAGAGGTTGACTCTTGTAAATGACTTCTCGATAGAAGATAGAAGCTTAATAGAAATAGCGGAATTACTTGGAATTGATGGCCTATTGCTCCGTACTCCACAGATTGAATCAGCTAGAGTTATCCATAACTAGGCGATTACGAATCTCAACGACTCAATGACATGCAGCGACCTTATCCCGTCCGTCTCCTTGGTAACCCCGTGATCTGGGTCTTGCGCTGCCAAAAATAGCCAGGGGTTTTGTCCTGCCAGGGCTGTCGACTGTTTATGTCGGCTAAGCCAATAGAGGCTCTAGCGCCCTTGAGTGGCCCGAGACTTCAGTGCTACAAGTGGAACATCCCGCTAAAGGTCCCTGGAATTCGCGGCTGCTCTTAATGAACTCTACTGAGGTTCCGTCGCAGCCGCGAGCGAGACGTGAGACGTTGACGTGAACCCTGCCAGTCTCGAGTCTCAGCCCCGACGGGACCCAAAACTTTCAACTCGTGATCTATACAACATCTTATCCGATCTACCTCATCCTCTCACCTTTTCCTCATCAATCAACAACCTCAGATCCTCAATATATCTTATATATCCGACCTCTAATTCCGACCCCTATTGAACAAATCCTTGGATGACCTCATATCGCATTCCTTAATACTTTCAATGTCAATGCCGCCTTGACGGTAATGACTCCCGTCGCTGCCCATACGACGGGCTCTTCCGATGCTGCCGCTGCCCTCAGGGGCGCAACACTTGCCTTCAACAAGCCCAAACCTGCTCCTCCACCTCCACAGAAGGACAATGGCGCTTTAACCGCTGCGACATCAGCCGGACGACCTCGAAGCCCTACTAAGAATCTCGGCGCGCAGAGCACGGGCGGAAGCACAATCGACAACGAACAATATGGACAAAATGGGGGATCAATAGCGGCGAGGCTGAGACAGCTGGGCCATAGTCCGGGCCAGCTTCATCCGAGTGCAGCTAGGGGAGGCACAGATCCTAAGAGCGCAAGCTTCATAGCTGCCACGCTGGCAGCAAGTAGGAGTGCTAGTCCTAGTCCCAAGGCGCGAACACCACGGAGGAGGACGAGTATTGAAGGTTCTTCGAGCAGTGGTGACATTGTTGATTCAGGGCCCATTGCGCCTACTGGGTCACTTATTTCAATGTTTGAACAAAGCCGCGCGGGTGACCCTGTGAAGCGAAGCTCTCCTAAAAGGACTCCTGCGAAAGCGCCTAAAGAAGAGGCCGATAGCATCTCGGAAGAGAGGATACCGCAAGAGGAGAGACGTTTACGTGAAACCAAACCGAAGCCTAAGCCCAAGCCCAAGCCAAAACCGTTGACACCGGAGCCTCGGACGCCCATCAAACCAGCTCCGGAGGTATTGTCACCTAAGCCAGCCCTTCCTAATAAGCCAGTTCTGAGCCCCAATCCTGCTCTGAGTCCGAACCCAACTCTGAGTCCAAGGCCATTTATGAAACCAAAGACACCTCCTCAGATTATTACTCGTCATGCAACCAACCCTATGCCAACGCCATCGCCGGATCCTCAGAAGCGCAGTCCGAAACCTAGGGAACAGCCTAAACAGCGACCTCCGACACCACCGCAGCCTAGAGGGACAAGCAAACCAAAGGTCGAGTCTAAGAGTGTCTTACATGAGAAGTCCCCAACTATCACACAAAAACGCTCTGCTCCCCCACTCGAACCTCGACTATCTCGTCCAAGGACAACTCCGCCTTCTCCTACAGAAGCACGGCCGACATCGGCCCTGACAGTATCTTCGGACGATACCTTCGTGTCTGCATCATCTGTTCAGTCGCCGGTACGAGAATCTCCTCCGGTGATGCCTGTAAAGAGGCATTTCACGGGTAGTGTTCCGCCATCACCGACTCGAGATTTTCGACGCAGCCAGTTTCAAAGCTCATCAACCACAAGCCTCCCACTCGAGTCTCTCACGAGCGCCATCGTGGCTGGCTCACTTGCGTCTGCTCGTCTTACACCACACAATACGGGAGGCAGTCTAGCACCACCATTGCCTCGAAGGCAAAAATCACCTCGTCTGATGCAGACTTTACGGCAGCCGCCCAAGCCTCTAGGAGAGGACACAGATCGACATAAAAAGAAGGGGTTGAAGCTTCATAAAGGAAAGCACGCGCACCACGAAGGTTCGCGAAAGAAGTGGAGAGAAGAAGTAACGCCACGAGAGCGGAAACGATATGAAGCAGTTTGGGCCTCTAATCGTGGCTTGTTCCTTGACATGCCCAACGCACCTCTGGATGCAATGAACGGAGACCCTTCAGAGTATGTTCTCAACACAGTTGTTCGAGAAATCTGGAAGCGGTCCCGTCTACCGGCAGATGAGCTGGCCGAGGTATGGGACCTGGTTGACCGTAAGGGACGAGGCGTTCTGGGACGAGCCGAGTTTGTTGTTGGCATGTGGTTGATTGACCAACGCCTTCGTGGACGAAAGATCCCAACCAAAGTGAGTGACAGTGTCTGGGGCAGCGCCAATGGTATACAGACCAAGAAACACGTCCACAAGCATTAGGGATGTTAATTCAAATTTGTCCTTGTTCTATAGAGTGATACCCTATTTAGACTACTTGCCTATTGCCTACATAAACAATTGTTAATGTCCCTGCTATCTGATATTGATGAACAAGTGAGTTACAACGCTGATACAAAGAAAGTAGCGCAGAAGAGTATAGTATAGAATAGGCATCAAGATTCATATGCTCAAATATTTTCATAACGTCTATGTTCTAACATGCAAAATGTGCTGAGAAGATATAAACAGGTCATTGGCAGACCGGGGAAATTTGACTTGTCCACACAAGACGACCCCCCCCATCCAGTCTCCATATTCAACACCACCACGTCAAGGTTTTATCCCCTGACATAGGTAATCAAACTCCAACAACTCATGATGAGCTAGCATACTCGTCGCTAGTCTTGTCACCAAAAGTGACGGTGACATTGTACTCGCTGATGGTAGGGCTTCCAGAAGCACCGTAGATGCTGAGAAGAGCAGCGGTGACGAGGCCCTTACCCTTGGTAGCGCTCTCGGGGATGGTGAGCTTCTTCTTCAGAGGCTCGGCCTTGTTAGACTCGGCTGTTTGTTGTATTAGCAATGAGGTCAAAAGAAACGGAGGGATAACATACCCTTTCCGAGGGCGAAGGAGTGGGCGACTTGGCCGATGGTGCCAGGGTACTGAGACTCAGGACCATAGCCAAAGACGATGGAGGAGTCAAAGACGCTCTGGATGTAGCCCTCGCGAACGATGATGGCCTCGAAGGGCTCACCGACTGCGATCTCCTTGGGGACCTTGATACCGGTGATGCGGGCCTCAGCGAGAGCGAGGAGAGCGGTGGAAGCGGCGGCGATAGAGAAACGCATGTTGAAGGTTGTAAAGAGTCGTGTAGTTGAAGTGGTTCTGTGTATAGGATGGAGTTGAGCTGAGTATAGGAGAACAGGAAGGATTCAGTTGAAGAGTCGGCGATCCTTATATACATATACAATGCTCGACTCTAAGATCATATTATTCATGCATGTCCAACGTGAATGGATACAAACAACAGGAACCCTTGCATCTCCATCCACGGCCAAGATCTATTTACGGATACTGCTCATGGACATGACATCCGTCATAGCTCGCCTCAATCAATTTCCCATGCCGATCACTACCAACTCCAAAGTCAAAATGCGGTCTTCAGCTCGGCAATTCAGCAAGTTGGATGCTTCCCCGGATCTTTCGGGGGGCAGATCTGACCGCTTCTTACTAAGAGTTGAACATTCTTTGTGGCTGCGCCAGAATCTTCTTTGGCGTTGACCGTTGAAATTCCAAGGCAACGTTGCTGCACTGTATCTGAAACTTGGGCTTAGCACAGACCGATACGAGCTTGATCGACGCTGTGCATGCTATATTCTCCGCCCAATGGGGGCCGTATATGTGGACAAATGAGTGAGTGTCGAACAAGAATTAGTGATTATGAGTTGATCGAGGCTTCTATGAGCCAATCTAGTTACCGCTTCCATCTTGCGCTATGTCAGCTCACGATGACGCACTATCTGTATATGCCCAGCCTAGAGTGCGGATATAAATGCCGGCTCAAAGATATTACAGGGGGAATAGTGCCACTTTTTATATAATATCCTAGACATTTATAGTCATGCAAGGTTGTTGCACGTCAACAAGAGCTGCTATACCGCCGGCACATATATAAACATCCATACTGTACATACGGATACTACATGTTATAAGGCTTCGTCATTCCTCCAACCAATAACTTGCCGAGACCCGGTTCATGAAGATCACCTCGTGTTCATGCTTGGCTGATGTTTGTTCGTGATGTGGGCAACGTTACGGAGTGTGTACACTAATTCTATCTATCACTTGTAGCTTGCTTTATTTGGAACAGGGCGTTGATGACAATATATGCTGAAAATGATTCTATCGTTAGTACTAACTTTTGACTGTCAGGAGTATACTATGGTATCCCAAATTATTGAAACAAAGACGAGCGAGTATTCTACTCCTCCATCTCCTCGTCCTCAGCTGCCTCAGCCGCCTCCTTCTTCGCCTTAAAGGCAACAGCCCACTCCTGGGCCTTAGCCATCACCTTGTCCTTGCCCTTGGGGTCTAGCTTCTCCTCCCAGTCAGCCCAGCGTCTGAACCATTTCTCAGCCATCTTGGGCTTCAAGCTCTTAACCCGTGTCCGTCTATCGAAAACGTCACGGATAGCGGTTGGGTCAGCCTCGGAAAGACCAATCTCGAGATCAAGAAGCTGACTCCAGAGATCACCCTTCTTGGGGTAGGCAGCCAGAAGAGTCGCAAACATAGTACGACCACGTTCAGGCTCACCGTTGGGGGATCGGAATTCTAGAGCGGCGAAGCGGCTCACGAGAGTCTGACTGTGACGATCGCCGAGCTGCTGAGTGGCTCGGGGTAGAAGAGCACGAGCTCGGTCAGGCTCGTTGCGGGTAGCATGCAAGAAATGGGCATAGTTAAGCCAGACGTTGGGAGACTTGGCACCAAACTTCTTGACCATTGTTTCGAACAAAGCGTCGGCATCCTGTTATGTAGTTAGCGCCTGATGACTTGTGTAACGCATTACGAAGTAGCTTACCTTGAGCTTCTCGGACTGGATGTAGATACTGGCCAGTCGCTCATGGACCTCTTGCGCGTCGTTGTATTGACATGCCCGCTTGAAGACCTCCTCCACTGTCTGCTTAGTTCCGTAGGCAACCTCCAAGTTGAGATAAGCAACCCAAACGTTGAGCTTCTCGGTCTCTTCACGGATGTTGATAGACTTTATAGCTCGCTCAGCAACCTCACGGGCCTTGGAAAGCTCGGACACTTGCATCTGGAAAGCCATGTAGGCAATCCACAGCTCTGACGAGTCAGGCTGTCCAAGCAGTAATCGCTCGTAATCACTAGAGGTCTGGGGGCCATTGGCATCAAGCTCAGCCGTTCGGTCGACCTGGATCTCGTCCCTGTTCCGCCTCTTCTTCTTTGTCTTCTCATTGTCCTTCGTTTGCTCCTCTGACTCTGATTCTGGCTCATCGAAGGGGTCAGCAGACCACTCAGACTTCTTTCCTGCACCGAGACCCTTGGACTTCTTCTTGGTCGGTTGGTCCTCCATCTCCACATCCTCATCATCGTCCTCTTCCTCCTCGTCATCCTCATCCTCATCCTCGTTCTCATCCTCATCCTCGTCATCTTCGTCTTCGTCTTCGTCCTCATCCTCATCTTCGTCTGAGTCTCCCGCATTATCTGTACCCAGGATCTTGAGGAGCGCACCAGCATCATCCATATCCACATCATCGTCACTGTCGTCCTCATCGAGCTCAACACCGGCATCAGAGTCATCCATATCAGTATCAGTGTCCTCGAAAAGTGAAGGCTTAAGTCCGAAGGTGACTCGCCGCTCGTTGGTGTCGACTTCTAGAACACGAGCCTTGACAGCATCACCCTCCTTGTAGAGCTTGGTTGCGTCCTTGACAGGGTTCTCGGCCATCTGACTGCGATGGCAGAGACCACTGACATTGTCGGAGTTGTCGATCAGGATGAAAGCACCAAACTCCTCAACCTTTCGCACCTTTCCGGTCACGACCTGACCTTCCTTGATATCATTGTATGTAATGGGAGGGGTGTAGTCTTCGTCAACGACTGAAGACTTCAAGCTCATCTCCACGTGGCGAGTCTGCTTGTCGACAGCAATAACTCGGCCCTTGACAAGCTGGTCAATTTGGAAATGATCCTTCCACTCCTTCAGATACCGATCTGACAAGTTCGAAATCTTGACCAGAGCAGTAACCTGTCCACCGAGGAGAACGAAAAGTCCCTTGTCTGAGACATTCTTGACAAATCCTCGGACAATATCACCAGCATCCAATTGAGAAACGTCACTGATCTCCTTATCCTTGACTGGGAGTGTAGAGCTCATGATACGAGAAGGACGGGTTGATAGTCGGAGTCTCTTGTTGCTTGCGTCAAGTTCTACGATAGAAACGCGAACGATGTCGCCCTTCTTTTGTTTCAGAGTGTTGACAGTGTCAAAGTCATCGGCCATATCAGGGAGGTGAACGGGTCCTGACACAAGTTCGCTCAGCTTGACGAGAACCTGGCGCTCGTTGACCTTTGTGACTCGTCCAGGAAGAACCATGTTTTGCTTGAGAGCACTCCAAGTAACAGTCTCAGAAGAGCTGGAAGAGCGAGCAGACAGGTCTAGACGTTTGTTGCGAGCATCGACACCAGTCACTCTCACCTTCAAGGCAGAGCCCACAGGGAAGTTAGCCTCGAGATCGTTGAGTTGAGAAAGGTCATCCGATGCTTCCATGGCAGAAATTCTACCACGGACTGAGGGAGAAAGATTGACCCAGAGATGTTGGGGGCTGGAGTTGTTGACGAAGGCGACGTAGGTGTCACCAACCTTAAGGTTCTCAAGAGAAAGGGGTTCGAGAGTCTTGGCCTTGAGGTCGCTAGGCTTTGCGGTAAGCTCGAGCACAGAGTGGAGAGATCGGTGAGAGAATGGCAAAAATCGGTGGTCTTTGGCGCTATGGACTCCCATAACGCGTACTGACACGGTCTGCTTCTTGTTGTACTTGTCCAGAGGGTCCTTGGGGTCGGAGATATCCTCCCACTTGTCGAAAATCTGAGAGACATCAATTCGGCCCTGAACCTTACTGTCGACAAGCTGAACGTTAAGCTGTGTATCCTTGATAGATGTAATCTTAGCCTTGGCCACAGTTCCAAATTCAATATCGTCTGAAGCAGCAGGCTTGTCGCTGGCCTTGAGCTTCTTATCTAACTCGGCAGACTCGTCGAAGTCAGCAGGGGCCACCACGATACGCTTGTGATCGGGAATAACGGAGACAATCTTGACTTCGATTGACTGGTGCTTGTGCATGCCAAAGTCAGGGAGGTCCTGAATGTCTGCAGCAAGACGAGCCTTGGGAAGAAGAGCGTTCACACCTCCACCGAACTGAACGAAGACGGCAGTAACAGTAATGTTCCTAACGAATCCAGCAACAATCTTGCCTTCCTTAGCATCCTCAAAGCTGGTAAGCAAGGTCTTGTCCTTTCCAGCACTGACAAGACTGGGCTTGTGACTAAGAATAACAGCACGTCGGTTCTCGTTCTTCTCGATGATCACCAAGTCAGAAAGTGTCTGGCCAACAGCAATACGTTTGAGAGCATATTGGTTCTTGGATGTTGACTTATCAGTGAGTTGGCCAACAGGGAGGATAGCTTTGAGCTGAGCGTCAGCCAATTCAACGAAAACCTGATCTTCGGTCTTTTGTGTGACCTTGGCGGAGACAATGTCACCAAGCTGGAGCTTCTTGAGGGCATTCTGTTTATCCAGGCCAAAAGCAGAAGGGTCCTTGCAGGATACGACGAGTCTCTTGGACTCAGGCTCGACGTCAAGGACATGTACGCTGACGACTTGGCCAATTCGGAAATGCTCCTTGGGGTCTTTGATGTAGGCTTCACTCATCTCTGAGATTGGCAGGAATCCTTGGACAGCTCCAAAGAATTGGATGATAGCGCCAGAAGACTGGATCTTGATAATGGTACCAGGAATTTGCATACCAACACTAGCCTCTTCGTAAGCCTTGATAACAGGAGCTTCCGAATTGACGAGTGTTTTCTTCAAGGTAAGGCGCATTTGCTTCTTGGATAGGTTGGTTGAAAGAACTCGAGCCTTAACCTTCATGCCCTGTCGGAACTTCTTCTCGGGGTGTTGAAGTTTCACATCGGAAAAGTGTTGTTCGGGAACGAAGCCAGTGATTCCCTCGGCAACCTTGACAACGAGTCCGCTGACACCCTTCTCATCAATAAGGACCTTCTCAATATTGCATGTTACAACGGCACCAATGGGAACATCTTCCAGTCTGAGATATTGCTGCTCAAGCACGGACTTCTCAAAGGATATTTGGAAGAGGCCATCCATTTCGTTATAGCCAATAACACGACTCTTGTGCTCTGAGTCAACCTTGTAAGGGCCGCTTGCTTCGTAAAGTGCTTCCACCTTGCCATCCTTGACTCGAGAAATATGGACGAATCCGCTCAAGCCAGGGATGCCAATATCGACGAACAGGCCGATATCAGGCTCAACATGACGGACTGTGCATTTCTCAACAAGAGATGAGATGGGGAGAACCTGTGTTGGGTTCTTCTTGGAGTCGGTTGACTTGGTTGGTCGCTTCTTCTCGAGGGCGGTAATATGTGGAAGAAGAGAGATTCCAAGCTTGGGCTCTTTGGCACCAGGGAAGTTGCAAATCACTCGGGCCTTGACTCTTGAGCCAATCTTGTAGGCTGTATCCAAGCTCACACCAGCAGGACCAGCCCCAGATTGGATGATATCTGCGGTCACGTCGAGGTGACCCATGATCTTTCCAGAAAGACCTCGTCGATCGGTGTTGGAGATGAGAACATCTGCCATGGTACCAGGGAGGAAGGTATTGATGGTCGTGGCATCGGCAGGGATACTCTTGGGGTTACCAATCTTCTTCTGTTGAAGTGAGAGCTGTGCAATCTTACCATTGGCACCCTTGCTGATAACCTGGCACAAGAAAACAGCGCCTGGCTGCAATCTTTGTTCGTCGATGTTCTTATCAACCTCACTCTTTGCAAGGAAAGCACCGAGATTCTCAATACCGGTGTCCATCACAAAACCACGGTCCTCAACGCTGACAATGGACGCCATAACCGTTGTGTTGGGAACAACATCATCTTTGGACAGGCCGGCGTTGGCCTCATTGGGCCGCAGGGACAATTCAATGCGTCGCTTGCTCTTTCCGGCAGTAGACTCCTCGGCAGTAGATGCCACGTACACTCTCAAGTATTGACCAACAGAAAAGATAGACTTGAGGTCGATACCCTCATCATCCTCTGCCTCGTCCTCTTCCTCGTTGTCCTTCTCTGCAGTCTCGTTCTCGAGACGTTCCGTCAACTGTTGGGAAATGGCGACGATTGAGATGTGTCCGGTAAGGTTGTTTGGTAATGCGACTTCGAGATCGAGGTTGTTGATTCGTGTGACCTGTGCAAGAACAAGAGAGCCTTTGACCAGATTCTACATCAATGTCAGTAGGCAACGTGAATGAACGTAAAGATTTTAAGTTTACCTTGAAGCTCAGACTCTCAATTCTGACTGCCTGTTCCTCCTCTCCGGTCTTCTTGTCTGACTTCTTGTCACCCTTTAGGGCAGTCTTCCGCTTCTTCTTCTTTTGGACCTTGTTGCCAGTATTGAATTCTTCGTCGCGCATGGCATCAGCCTTGGCCTCAAGCTGAATCTTCTTCTGCTCTAGAGGAGTGAGGACGCTGGCACCACCTCGAGGGAACATTGGCTCGTCTTCCTTCAAGAGCGACACAACAGGAGCCTTGTCGGCTGTCTCAGCGCTCTTCTTGGGAGCGGGCTTCGCATCTTTGCCGAGATTTTCTTTTTTGGTAGGTCTGGCTTCTTTTGTATTCTTTGCCGATTTGGCAGGCGGATTGCCGCCGGGGGCGTCTTTTCGTTTGAGGTTGCTCATTGTGAAAGACGTTGGCGCATCACCAACTGTGCTTTCTCACACTCTCAAGATCTTTTTCTCTGTCGAAGCTGGATGGACTGAAATCTTTTTCTTATCGATAACGAACAACGGGGCTGTCTAGGCGGGCGGGTCCACTTCCCTGCAGTTACCCTTTATGGCGGGGGCCAAGCGGCCGTCCAGAACAGTAGCTGTTGGGTCTAGGTCTAGGCGCGGGCATCTGAATCAACACATGACGGAACTATGAAATTAGCACTCTGATAAAACAACAACAAAACATATAGACTCAACACTTGCCATAATTCAAACCATTCATGGCATACTCACGCCATATTTGATACATAATGTTGCCACGTAAAAAGGCGCGCCCCAATCCGGCCGAATCAGCCGCGAACAACGACTCTCAGACCCTGGTCAGCAACTCAACAACAGAGGCCCCTACGTCACAATCACAGGCATCAAAGGCATCACCTGCAGTAGAGGCGGATCATAACAGCAACGCAAAAGCGCCATCAACACAGCAGATCATGGGTGATCCAGGCTCCACAGCGCAGAATAAGAGCAAAGACGTCGGTTTGCCTATTTCGATACCTTTTCTTGTTCATTCCGCCATATCTAACAATACTTCTAGGTTCGGAAAACGAAGAGCTGGTACGGTTCCTGGCAACGACCGTCCAAAGCCTCGGCATCTACATCGGTCGCAAAGGAAAACATTTTTGGAGGGTCCGTCAAGTTAAATAAAACATCAGATCTAAGTCGATACGAAGCGAGGAAAGGCGACGATAACGCTAGTATTCGAAGTACAGCCGGAACGATTAAGACGATGCCAAAGGTTTTCGAGACGAAGTCCGATGTGACTATGACAGAAGAAAGCACGCAAGCCGAATCGCAGACTCAGAAAAAATCCGATCCCGAACCATCGCGGGAGTCGCCCAAGGTCATGGAGAGTCGAGAGTCACTAAAAGATACAGTCATTGCAGAACCGACGCCACCCAAGGCACCCAAGTCGAAGACCGATGATAATCAAGATCAATCCGATACTCGTACTGAAGCAACCGTGTCACAAACGGACCTTCAACGCCCAGCAACATCGTCAGGGTGGCTTGGATGGTGGTCGAAAACACCTTTCACAGAGACGCAGGCCGCTTCAGCGCCTGATCTAAATGGTACATCAACAGCTGAAGCCGAGGCCACCAAGGAAGTGGATGAACCGAGGCCTGTCACTCCACCCGCTCAAACGACATCTACAGATCAAGTTGCATCACCTAAAAGCATAAAGGCTCCACAGTCAACGTCTTGGTTCAGTTATTGGTATCCAGCAGCCGAGTCTGTCAAGGCTTCGGAAGATAAAGAGGAAATTCAACCGCAACCAAGTACAGATGCACCCTCTGAGGATGTCACTATGACGGATGCGCCGCCTCCACATCAGCATGAGCCGCCGCCCAAGGCTGGTTCGACTTGGGTGTTTTGGTCTAAGGAATCACCAAAGTCAAAGGATAGTACACCTATGTCGGAGTCAGGAGAAGTGGCTATCATGGGTGAGGGGTCAGAGGCTCATCCTCGTCCTATGGCAGAATGCGACGTATCGCCAACCAAGGACCGCGTAAAGGCTGATGCGAAACCGAAAGAAGCTCAGGCGACGGTGAAGTCAGGGTGGATGAAGAAAAACAAGCGCGGTAGACCACAGTCGATGGATCTGGATCCTCCATCACCGTCTGTATCTGGCACTTCCACCCCTACCAGTACAACACCCGCAACACAAGATATCGACAAAGCGGCAGTCAAGGCTGCTTCCTCTAGTCCGTCCATTGCCGAATCAGAAGCATCATCGAAAACCTCTACAAATCTTCTTCTACCATCTTTCTCCAGTACCTACCACATGAAGGAGAACCCATCCATCTTGAAGCAATTAACACAGTTCCTTCTTCGCACACAACAAGCTCCCCCGAACCATGTTGTCCGAGTGGACAATCCCCCCAAGATTCGAAAGGCCATTGCAATCGGCGTCCATGGCCTGTTTCCTGCGACTTACCTACGCCCTATGATTGGCCAGCCAACGGGCACATCTCTTCGTTTCGCAGCGCTTGGTGCTGAGGCGATCCGGAGATGGACTGAGTCCCATGGATGTGTTGATTGCGAAATCGAAAAGGTCGCCTTAGAAGGAGAAGGGAAAATCAGAGACCGGGTTGACAATTTGTGGAATCTTATGCTCAACTGGATTGACCACATTCGGAGTGCTGACTTCATTTTGATTGCTTGTCACTCGCAGGGCGTTCCTGTGAGCATCATGTTACTCGAGAAACTCATTGACCTTGGCATTATCACAAATGCGAAAGTTGGTGTCTGTGCCATGGCTGGAGTGGCTTTGGGACCCTTCCCGGACTACAAGTCTGGCCTATTGATGGGCTCAGCAGCCGAATTGTGGGAATTTGGAAACCCAGAGAGTGATAATTCGAAGCGTTTCGAGAAAGCTCTCAAGCGGGTAGTAGACTACGGAACTCGTATCACATTCATTGGCAGCATCGATGACCAAGTCGTGCCAATGGAGGTAAGTCTATTTTGAGCGTTGCACATCTTCAGATCGGGTCAGCTAATGTCAATAGTCTGCTATTTATTCGCCAGCAAATCACCCTTACATCTACCGGGCTGTCTTCATTGACGGGCGTGTCCATGCCCCTGACTTCATTGCCCACCTGGTGGGTTTTGCTCTTAAGCTTCGCAACCTCGGCGTTTCTGATCATGGCTTGATCCGCGAACTTTCCGTGCCTCTAGCCGGATCTCTTTACTCTGGTGCTGGCCACTCTCGCCTGTATTATGATGACGCAGTTTACGATCTTGCTATTGCACACGCACTTGAGACAGCACCTGCTGGCCCGTCACCACCGCCCTGCACAATCTCCCCGCGCGGCGGGCCTCTGACATCTCAAAACCCGTATGTTCTACCATGGATCATGCGCGGGCTACTCGAAGAAAACTTTGTGCGAACCGAGTTGAGCAACGAGGCAGATGAGTTGCTTCGGCAATTTGATGACTGGAAACCCACCAACAAAGCTCTTAAGGACGTCAAGTATCGCCTTGAGGCAGTCCGATCTAAACTTTGATTGCGATATTTGTGCAAAATATGATTTTATTTGATAGAAATTATGGACGGCGAACAACAGGAATTATGGCGTCCTGCGAAGATGGCACGAATACATGCCCAGAATGGGAACACAATACGGTCAGGAGTTATCTGCTAACACTATATTTTCGCATAATAAATTCTAGAATAACGGTTCTATAGATTCACCGGATTCCTCTGCATTTTTCTAGTGGTATACGTTGAATTTCGAGTCTAGTAGAGTAATCGTGTGGGCTCATAATAATACATATCTTGAAGATCATCATCACCTCTATGCTCCAGATAATGCTACAACCATCCCGATGCCCGTTAAGCCCTGTACATACCTGACAAGCCCTTTCTATTATACACCCGTTCATCATTTAAGGATCTCTGGAAAGTGACCGACGGCATGCACTTCATGCATCGCCTCCTTAGAATAATCACATGCTACATCTATGTGCTGCCAAGCTTCCAGCTGTCGATACGATCTTGAATCTGATCCCAGCTCATCGAGTGGCTGCTCACGCCATATGCCTGAGCTTCCTGAAGCACCACGGTAGGGGCACCGCTTCCGCCACCAGGGTTCTTCACCTTGCCGCCAACAACCATCTTGGCCACACGGCGAAGGTCATCCACTGTAAGGTTCTCGATGCGACGGCACATATCCTTGACGGGGATCTTGCGGCCATGGACCTGGATGGAACGGCCGAGATCTTCAAGCTCAACCATGCGGCTCTCTAGGTTCATTAGGAGACTGGATCGCAGCTGGTTCTTCGCACGGGCAACCTCAGTCTCTTGTAGGCGTGAAAAACCTGTTGTAAGGGTCAGAGCACGGAGCTCTTGGCACATAACGTCGAGCATGTTGGCGGTACGGCCAGGAAGACAGCTTGCTGAAATACCGAAGAGGCCGGAATCAGTGTAGGAGTGGTTAAATGCCATACATGATTCAACCCAGCCATGCTGGTTCAGGACATTGGTGTACAGACGAGAGTACATGCCCTTGCCAGGTCCACCAGCGGAGAAAGAGCCGCCACCACCAAGAAGAGTTTGAAGCGTGGCGAGGGCATAGATGTCATCCGAGGCCACGGGCAGACCCTCGAAAGCGAGGTGAATATGTGTGAAAGTAGGGAGACCGCTCAGATTAGGTGGTTGAGCGGGGAGTGAGAGGAAGCCTCCTGTATATTTAGAGGGCTTTGTGATGTCGTTTTCAGAGGGGAGATTTTGAAGGTTTTGAGAAGCGGAGGGGGGGTGCTTGAAGAATCGTGAGAGGAGGCCTGAGGAGGACTGCGGTGATGAAGACGCTGACGATGAGCTGGCGTCGCTATCTGATAGTTCACTGTCACTTGTCTCAGAGCCAGTGATCTCTTGGACCCGTTCGCCACCCTTCTTCATATCACCGAAGAACTTCTCTGTTAATCGGACAGCCTCCCCGTGCTCAACTCCAGCATAAGCCACGACCATTCTCTCAGGTCGGTAGAAGAGGTCTCGGTATGCCAAAACAGTATTTCTGTCAATAACGCCTAACCTCTCCTCCGGGCACAACAATGGGTTTCCGAGCGTATTATCCTTAAACGCAGCAGTGTGTACCAGCTCGGGCAAGATAAGTTCGGGCTTGCTCCAAATTTCTCGGATTTCATATCGAGCGGTCTCGATCTGCTCTGCCACCTCCTCCTCCGTAATTTTAGGATCCCTAATCGTTTCGGCGAGGAGTTCGATTGTTGGGGGAACAGCATTGTTAAAGGTTGCCGCCTGGTACATCATGCTCTCTCTTGAAGAAGCACATTGAATGTTTCCACCCAAAGCCTCGACCTGCTCGAGCATATCGTCTGCGGAGCGCTTCGATGTCGACTTGAAAGCAAGACGGTCCATGATATGAGATACGCCGCGGAGAGAGTCATTTTCGAATCGAGAACCGCCTTCGATGTAGACACCTACGCCGGCGAAGGATCCGGGGAGGGCTTCAGATGCAACTCGTAGGCCATTGGGAAGTGTTGTGACTCGGTCAAGTTCTGTAGGGTCCTATTACACATCAGCTGAGAGTCTCCAATGTATACATCATGAAAAATACCTTCTCAATTCCCTTCACATGCACGGTAGCCATAGATCTCCGCGGTAGCGAAAGCTTGGAAGCCTGCCCCAAGACCCGGGAGCATGACGCCCGGGCCCTTGTTGGCAAGTACTGGGTAAATGGACGAAGCATTATTATGATGCGCCTGCTAGCAAGAATAAGAGAAGTACAAATCTCGATTCTGCTCTAGCAAAGTGCAAGGGGCAAAGAAATGTTTGGTTGAAGTATTGGCGTTGGCGGATGAGTTTGCGACTAAAGCCGTCGAAATTTAGCACAACCCCGGACAGGCCGCCCGCACTCGGCGATTAGCCCGGATCATCTCGGTGCCGGGAACGACGGTGATGAATAATGCTATTTTTTTAATATACAGATGCGAGAAAGACAGGAAGACAACTGAAAGCTTTCCAATATGAACGAAAGGATATAAATTAACAATTTCCATTTTCCAAGGATAGTGTAGACGCTGGAGATAGCACAGCAGGGTCCATTTGCCTACGTGTGCAATGGCGTTTGTTATACGAACGCCTTCATAAAAACAGCATCTCATCTTGCGAAGCTACACAAAATCTTTAGCATCTCAGTTGGAATGATGTGAGAACAAGTCTATTCCATTAACTCCTGCTCATAGGTCCATATTTGACCATTCGCATCCTATCCCATATAAACGTCCATCTCTCTTGTGTCTAAATCTCCTTCATATATCTCTTAGAAGAATGTACCAGGACAACGCTGTGCCGCACCAGCGCAAGCAAACCATTTCTGTATGTTTCGACAGATGGCTATGTTTAAAATCCCCCAACGCCTTTGCTGCCATGAAAACCAGGACAAACCAATAGAACGCCATATATGTGATCGTTCCTAAGCCACACTTGAAGGTCAAGTGGTCTGTATATATGTAGTAATTTGAACCGGGCTTTGAATGAAGTCATCATCGAGCCGTGATGTCGTGTTCGCTCGTATCTGGCTGTGCTGCGGCATCTATACTTGTCATTTCGCCTTCTGTGGCGCTCACTGTACGGCCGGCACTGCCATCAAAAACCCATGGTCCAACATTATTTCGTGGGGTGATTGGTCCTTCAGTGCCGCCTGGAGGTGACGGTGTTCGACTATCTCCCAGCTGGCCAACTCTTCGTGGAGCTGAGGCCGCATTTCGGATAGGCAACGGCTCGGATATAGCATGGCTAACTTCATTTCGCTGAGGTGTTTCTGGTGTGATATTGACAGTAACATCCATGTGGTCTATGTCGGCGGTGTGCGATCGCTCCGGTGTCGAAGTTCCCGAGTTAGCAGCAGCAGAGACCGGATCTGCCTCTGGCTCAGTGTCGGCTTGAGCTGGAGTTGATGCTTCTGCCTCGGCTTCATTCTTAAGCTGCTGCCATTCTTCGGCCAGTTCATCGACATCAGCCTCTAAATCGGCACCAGCTCTGCAGTTGGGGCAGATGAAGATGGGGTATTGTGGTGAGTTGAGCAGTGATCTTACACACTTGAAATGCCAGGTGTGAGAGCAGGGTGCTACAAATAAAGATTGACAGGGCTATATGATCGTCAGTAAAGTGAGGCGGAGAATGAGGTTGCAAGGAAGGCTTACAGCAATAGAGCTCAGGCAAATGGAGCAATCTTGAGAGTTAGTACCAGCTGCTCCACTGGAAGCCATCGTCTGCAACCTCTTGTGCGCCGCCATGCTAATCAGAGTGTCAGCATCTGAATATTTCAACAGTCAACTCAAAACTTACTTAAATGTGTTAAGCTTGTTCTGCCAGCCACGATTTAACTCTAGTCGCATCTTGACGCAGCGGAAGATCATCTCTTCTCCACCTTTAAAGTCAATTCCGAGTTGAACGATATCTCCATCGTTAACGGGGAAAGCCTTGCTTTCCTGAGACGGTGGGCTTAAGCGAATATGGTTTAGGAATGTACCAGAAGAGCTTTTAACGTCCTTGATGTACCATTTTCCATCTTCGTACCAGAACTCGCAGTGGCGACGACTGACGACCTTGCTCTTGAAACCCACTGGTGCAGCTGATGGCTGGTTACCAGGCATATTTGACATGGAGTGACTATCGCGTTCCGAGTAACGGCCAACACGAATCTTCTCAGAGCCTGTGGGCAGAGTTCTGGAAATAGGAGGGAATGTCAGGGACGGGCGTGTAGAGCGCGGGTCGTAATAGGCTGAGAAGCGAATTGACGGGGTAGTTTCGGGAGTCGATGAGCCTCCTTCGCCAGTGGTGGCTGATCGCGATCTCGTCATGGTAGGCTGGTCATGGTTCGAGTCGACTACGCCAGCCGCTGCGGCTGCGGAGGCTTGAGTATCTGCGGTCATTGATGATTCTGTTGCAGCGGTAGCGGGGTCGTTGATGTCGGCAGAATGCTGTGAAGAAGCCTTTGGTGATTCAGTAGAATTTGTGGCAGCGTTAATAGAAGCTGAAGCGGAAGCGGAAGCAGGAACAGAAGTAGGCGGCAGCGCAGGTATCGAGGTTGTGGTGGTCGCCGATGTCAAATTCCTCACGGGATCGGGTGTCGAACTGACGAGTGTCAAGTGGTTGATGTTCTGGGTTCCAGTGGATGGTCCACTTGTAGTAGGCGAATGGCTGAGGGATCGCGTGAGGCTAGAGCCGTGTCGATTAGGGGACGTGCTTCGTGCGCTTGCTGTGCCTGTGCCTGTGCCGCCTGCTGATCCAGAGCTGGAGCTGTTATGGTGGTTGTCGCGAGACAGTAAATGATTTTGTGTATAGTTGCGCAAGTAGCTCAAACCTCGGAGACGACTCGGTCTTGAGGTTGATGTGGAGGACGATTGTGGCGGGCCCGTAGGCGTGGAAACCACTGGTTGAGTAAACATATTTGGAGAGGCAAATCAGGCACCCGAAGGAGGGGATTTGAAAAAAAGGAAAACAAATATGTAACTGGGCGTATGTAAGAGAGAGCAGGGCCCTGTATTGGGTGGGTGCCTGCAAGGGTATAGCTTTCAAGGCAGAGTGACAAGAAAGACAAGACGGGAAAGGGATGAACTGGAACAGAAGCAAATGCAAGTACGGATACAAATGCAGATGCAATGAATGGACCAGGCGCTGGTAGGTATTTGAGCAGATCAGATCAACTCTAAATCAGAGCCAGACGGAGCCAACCGAGAAAGGGAGAAGCAGTACGTAGAATGCGGCGCAATCTGGACTTGGACACTATCAGGTCAGGCAACAAGTGAAGAGAATTGCACTGCAGAAAGACGAAGCTTAATTTCCGGTCTAACCCTTGCTTTGCCTTGAACTAGAGTCTTGTCTTGTTTCTTGTTGTGTTTGCTGCAGACGGCGAAGTGACTGAAACCTCTGCTGAGACAGACGCTGGCTTTGGTGTTGCAGAGTATTCGGTATGACGAGAGCGTTGGTAAGAGAAACAGGGTCTTATGATGGATGGCGTGCGCATATGAAGTAGGCGATATCACTCAGTTTTATCGTTTCGTCTACTGTAGTCGCTAATGGGAATTGCTGAAGTTGAATTGCCTTCTCCTGCCGGTTCAGTTCCGCCTTGCAGATCAGTTCTAGACTTGGGGTCGATGGTTCGTTATTCCGTTAGAGGCAGGGAGGTAGTCAGTCCTATGAGGAGGGAGGATTGGTTCCGACGCAAGATCTGATTGATGGCAATAATAACGGAAAAGCAAATAATAAACAAGACCAGAAACAGTCGAGGAAGCACGAGGTAGAGAGAAAGAAAAAGGAAGGGGAGGTTGGCGAGTTGATTTACGGCCTGGTCTTGGCGATACGATGGATCAGAGAAACAACAGTGGCGGCGGTACAGTATTTCGTACAGAGCCCATTCAGCGGGTGAAAGAAAAGAAGACCACTAAAACAGTGACGGAGCCTGCTGTGCTTTCTTTCACCATACCTGAAGAACCGGGGATCAAGACAGGGGGGTGTCATGTTCTTGAGCTGACAGGGGCATCGAGCTTGATTTGTTCTAGTGAGTGAATGGGGGGGACACTCCTCCTCCAGAATAAGAGAGGGGATCGATCAGGATATGGGTCCCCTAGCGAGAACGCCCGAGCAGAGAGTGAGATCCATGAATTCTAAACAAGGAACGAACAGTTTTGGCAGACGTAATTATAAACAAAGGACAGCATTTTGCAAGGTTAACCTTATACCACAGTAGATATTTCATCACCAGAAAGGTTCTTGGTTGCGAGCTCAACACCATTAACCATTAAACCTGATTCCCTCCACGCTGGCAATCCCTCAGTAGGACTCATGTTAGTCTCAATAAAGATTGCATTAGTGGCCCATCAAGAACAGGCAATTACAAGGATCATCTACGAAAAGCGAATTGGTTCATGGCGGTATCAATCAGTCAACAGTGCCCTAAGGTAACTAGAAAAGCAGGCAATATCACGCACGCAGCCAAGTGATCAAATCTGCCTGCCAGTCAGAATCAGAACGTGATTCGGGGTGGCCGCTCCAGAACATCTCAGCTTCACTAACTCTTGGGGAAAAAAAGGCGTCTTGGCAAGACATCGTACAGGGGTTCAGTATCGGAGACGGAGCGCGGATCCCTTTTTGGAGGTGGCCAAATACTTGACGACCTCAGTCTTTGCTGACACTATCAGTGGTAATCCTGCAGTTACACGACATGTTGTTCGTCATCAAATATCGGTAAGAAAAGTCGTTGGTACTGGTAACTGTAAGAGACCCTTAAACGATGCAATATCGACTGCCCTGAATTTCATGCCTCGATATCCCTAAGCAGCTCCACAGTCTAGATCCATCATGACATACATTCTCCATCTTTCATTCAAGATATCCCCAGCTTAAAGAAGGCCATTTTCCACAATTAACATCTCCCAATCGCTACCCAATCTCTGATACCCACTCATTGCCCGTGTAGAAACAGTCTAGACAGTCTATCTCAACCAAAACGCCTCACATGCTTCTAGAAAAAGAAGAGTCCCTCCTCAACCGTTTCTCAAAGTTCCTTCGGTTGAGGCTTAAACCCAAGTTGAGTTACACTTCGGACTTTTGGTGCTGGTGTTTCTGATACCGCCACCACCAGACTCTTCGAGACCTAGCACCATTGCCTAAAGAGGAACAGGGCTTAAGCTTACGATGCAAGCAAGCAAACAAAAAATGCTCGGGAGGCAAAAAAGGGGGTAACGTTGAACCGGTGGATTGAAGTTTCTCTCAAGTATCACGATAATGAAATTCACTGACATAAAGTCTCCGAGTTTGTGTTAACTGAGCAGTCCCCCAGCTATTGCCTACCTACCTACCTTACCTTACCTTGCAGTTGGTTCTGTACATGCCGCGGTCATCCCCACATCGGAGCCAGAATGTAACCCATGATATCATCATCCTACCCTCCCTCTTCCCAACCTACAGTACCGTACAGTACGATACAGGGTCCTCAGCTGTCATGCCACCGACAGGCATCATCTGCTTTACTTACCATGGAACGGTTTCGGTAGATCCCGATCAAGCATAACGTTATCTTGAGCTCACACGCGAAACCCTCCATCCCGTGTAGACGCCCGTTAGTTCCGCTTAATGTCGACTAATGTTAGAGTGCCAAACAGTTATCGCGGATCATGAGACACCAACAGAAACATGACTTGCAACTAGGCACGTCACGAGGCCCTGGGAAACATCACGCGAATGCCCATGATATCTTTCGAAACAACTACAGACTCTCACATTCCAGTCGTTATGTGCGGAGCTGTATTGAGGCGTTATTTCTCATGGCTCAATACACAATCGTAAAAGCATTCATCAATCTTATGTCCCATCAACTATGCAGCCACTGCAGTAGATGGCTTGGCTCATAGCTGCATGGCGTTAAACGCGGTTCCGATCGTATCATTGTGTAACTTGACAAGAGTCATAATCGATCATGGCTGCTTCATGTCTGTGGATTATCTTGCTATGAAAGTACGGTGAGATGGGTTATATGTGCCTCTAAGAAATTACATTCGAGCTGTCTCTACTTCTTGAATACGGATTGGCCCAGACGTTCGATCTCTCTTCCCTCTTGTGACCCCCTTCCTGCAGCCTCCAGGAGCCTCTCCCACGACTCACTGTCCTTGAGCCTCACGGCTTCTTGCGCGGCCTTCACCCGCATCCCACACTTCTCATACATGGTGATCGTCTCTCCAGCTTCTACTGATGTGCACTTGGGGACAAATACAGATGCTAAACGTGGGTTGCCTGCTTGAAGCGTGAGGTTGTAGAAGGGCTACGATTGTCAGTCTCATATCTAACTCCACAAAGTTCTCGTTCTGTAACTAACCTCCCAACCAATGGGGCTTCTCCTTGTTTTCGAGATCTCCTCGATCTCGTTCCAGTCGCGCTTCGCAACTAGTGCTCGTAATCTTCAGGAACAAAAGTTAGCCGTTGTCCATCATTGTCGTCCCGAAGCCAGGGCCTGTTGGAGAAAAGGTCCACATACCGAATCCACCACGCCACTTTCTCGGGGACTTTGAACTCGCTCTGGATCTTCTTAGCCCGTCCGTGGTAGCCCAGTCGAATAAGCTTAAACATGGTTTCATTGACGCTCAGGCCAGTAAAGGTGTCTGTCAAATCCCGGTCGAAAGCTTCCTGCATGCGCAGAAGCGTCGTAGCCTCCTTCAACGCATGAACCTCGAACGTAGACTCCTTTGAATCCGCTAAGAGTTTTGCTGCCAGTGCCAATTTGTCAGATGCTGTTCGAGCATCAGGTTGTTTCAATGATTCCCAGATAAAAACGTTGGCACCATCTTCTCGTCGGTCATCTTGATAATATAGATCCTTTAGCAGCGTGTTGTCACCCTCTTCCATGGCCAAAGCTTCCACCAGTGATGTTGCTGTCGGTCGTGCATTGATGACCCTGAAGAAAGCGGCGAGCGGCAACTTCTTCTTGAGCTGCAGCAAAACTGACAGTATTAAGTCTGTGTCACCACTCTCAACAGCTTTGTCGAGAGCAAGTTCGTCCTCCTCCATACTCAAGAGAAGAGGAACCTGTCTACCACCACGAGGCTCATGGTTGAGAAGTTCAGTAGCAAGTCGGCCCCTTCCTTCTTGATATGCTGCACGAGCAATCTCTTCAAAGGAAATCCCAGGCTTGCCAGATAGCCTCTCCACGATCAACCGGCAGATGGTATCGTCATCCTCGCCACCTACACGGACCTTGCTAGACGCCCAGTGTACATAGATTCGATCTGTTGGTAACTTCAGATAGCCTGCGATCTTCAAGGCAAGAAGATACTCGTGTCGGCTGAGCAATCGTCGAATGAGGCTTTCTGGTGTCAAGCGGTGATATTGTTCAAAAGACAGCGGCATGCCAACTTCATAATATCGCACAGCGTTGAGCACGCGTAGAGTCTCGCACATGTCAACAAAGTCGTCACTGTTATATATATCGAGTACAGATTTGCCAAATGAAGCTGCTTTGAGTAAACGCTTCTGCCAGTGGGTATCGAATTCGCGCCCAGCTGCATTGACACAAGTATCCACAGCCCCGGTAAGATTAGGTCGTATTAGTTGGATGTAATCATCTGCTTTTGGAGACTCAAGCTCCAGTTGGCCTACAGCGTCGAGAAGAATTGAAGCAGGCGATGAATCTGAAGACTGGCCAAAGACTTCGAGGGTATCCCTAGGCACTCTTTCAAGGAACTCGCAAAAGTCATTCGTGATTAGACGGGCACCATCGTGTTCTATAAGGATATTAGTAGTCTGACATTGAAGTTGAATAAGGCACATACCAGAAACGACATGCACACGTGTGCTATCGTATATATATGAAGATGAAGAGTCACCAGGTCCGATGACATGCACCTCATCCTCCCAGGCAATGAGTGCATCGGACCCACACCATTCAACATATAGAGGAGGTGTTTGAGAGTCGGAATCATGTTCGAATAGGCGTTCTTGGAAGTCACTCGATATGACATGGGCTTTCCCATTCACAGCATAAAGATTGACGTAGCGACCATCCGGAGAGACACTAATATGGCTGAAAGGTCCAATATCGAGGAAACGGTCTTCGCAATCAGTAGCATCGACGACGTATACAGTCTTATCGACACTTAATAGTACTTCGACAGACCTAGATAATGTGTGGTTTGGTGAAATAATTGACCAAGCATGGATCTCGCTTTCTGGTATCTTAGCGAGAGCTTTTGGTCGGGGTTCAGTATATGATGAGACTGTGACCAGTGAGTTGTTTCCAAGTAGTGCTACCATGCCATGGTCGTAGAAACTACCTCTTGTCAGTCGCGGAAGAAGATCGTATCACTAAGAGGCACCTACCGACATGACTCGACGCTATAGTTGTCAGCACCATGGCCGAGGGAGAATTGTGTAAAGTCTCCTTGCAGATCATAACAGCGAACCGTACCGTCAGTGGTAACAACGAGTAGAGTCTCATCTTCAGACCACCCAAGGCCCTTTATGGTACCATTATCCCAGGGGATACTTCGGAGTTTTCTACCAGCAAGACTGTATATGTCAATTGCTGGTCTTGCTGATCTTCCTGGTTGATATGCTAGAAGCTTTGTGTCGTCGCGCCATAGTGCTGAGGATGTGGTCAGTTACAACTACATCAACACTGACGTAATCATAAGTGTATTGGAAACTTATGTTTTAATGATCTTAGATTTCTGTAGCTGAGAACTCACCTAGTGCTCCAGCATATGGAGCTCCCGCAACGATATAATTATCCAAGTCGAGATCTTGGTCAAACACAGCTGTATACTGCTGTGTCTTGCGGAACCATCTGTCCCCGACACTCTCCCAGTCAGCTCTGGCGTGAAGTGTGTCCATCTCGCGTTATCTCATATTGTAACCAAATCTTTTTGAATTTGTTGGGGGAAGAGACGCGCCTGTAGTTGAATGTTATTCGTTAGCTAGGTACCTGTACAGTATGAATGAGAGCAGGGAGCTCGGGTGCTGCATCATACCGTAGGTAGCTCAGGTAAGGCAAGTGGAGGTTGCCTGGCTCACGGCTATTCTCCGGCTGGAATTAGCGGTCGGGTAGCACCTTGTCCCGCTAATTTTAGTTTCCTTTCAGTGGTTGCATCATCTCACATGGCGGGAAAGAATGAGCGTGCAAGTGAATGCAAGTCACTCTGTTGACCCAACTCATTCTCCCGTCACTTTGACTCAACCTCATTTCATCCACTTCAAAACCTTATCATCTGTCGGCCATCACACACATTAAACTCACTCACAATGCCAAACTGGCGTGACCAGTATCTCTCATCCATCAAGGATGCAGAGCTCAATAATCCCGTCAACATGGAGCTTGTTCAGGCTTGTTCGTAAAAGCACCCCCACATAACCCCTCCTCCAGCGTGCGACAGTATCACGCGAGGATACGAAAGGTTTATCAAACTGACAATGATTTCAAGGCTCGCAGATGGCAGATCGCATATCTGCTCTTGAGGCTGAGAAAAATGGGCTAGAAGCGCTGGTCGCAAATAGCGGGACACCAACTACACAACCCACCGAACCCTCAACAAGCGATCCTGGTGTTGCGCAACTAAAACAGGATCTCGCTGAAGCCCTTCGATCAAAGGGTGTCACCGAAAAGCGATTACGCACGAGAGAGGAAGAGTTAATGCAGCTACGGGCAAAGCACAAGGCAGATACGAAATCAATCCGCGACCTCACGGCCGATAGAAATAGTCTTACCACCAAACGAAAGGATCTGGAACACGAGCTAAGGGAAAAGCACAAGCTTCTTGAGGTACGTGTGGCCCAAATGCTGCGTTTCATCGTCATTATTGCTCACAACAATACCAGCAAGTACAAGATGAGATGATTGCGATGGATCTACAAATGTCCATGGCCGAGAAGGAAAGAGATAAGGTGAAGAAGGAGAACAAAGAACTGGTGGACAGATGGATGAAGAGGATGGCACAAGAAGCAGATGCTATGAACCTCGCCAACGAACCCATCTTCGAAAAGGGACGATAGTTAATGATCCATGGGGTCAAACGAAGCAGGTCAAACAGAGAAACGAGCCACGATGTCACGAGAAAAAAACAAATACTATATGGAGTATCCTGTAAGTCCGAACATACCCTTATACCCCACGCTGATGTAACCGTCTGCCCTATCCCTATTTCTCCAACACCATAATCTCTGTCACTGAGTGCTTATGAAGCTCTATAGTCTACTTGCGTGTCGAAATGAAGTACGATCCTCCTGCATTAGTCCAGCTCACATAACCCTCAGGGTATGTGCACTCTTCCACCTCCAGGATGGTGCTGCCAACGTCGTTGATGTTGTGGTTGTTGCTTTTTTCCGCGACAAAGGATTTGAGCGACACGATCTTGCAGCCCGATTTAAGATCCAGAAACATACGGACCAAGTCATCGTTTAGCTGAGACGTGAAGGCCTTGTTGTTTACAAGCACAACATCTGCACGCTTGAGGGCCTCATGGATGGGCAAATTCTTGCGGAAATCGCCCCGTTCCAGGTGAACCTTACCAGGTCGAACTCCCCAGAGCATGCATCGGGCATCAAATTCCTTCTTTTGCTCCTCAGCAAGGTTACAGGCGTTCTCCATCATCTCGCAACCCCAACTCTCACAACCGATCTCGAGGGCCGCTTGCAAAACCACATTACCAACACCCGAGCCGAGATCAACGAAGACCTGACCAGAGGTCATTCGTGTCTGCTCTACCAAGATTTTAGAAATGAAGGGGTGGAGTAGTTCGCCATAGACATAGTCGGTTCCGTTCTCATACTTTGAAAGAAGTTCCACCTTGAGAGCCACTGTTCGGTCATAAATTTGATCGAGAATGAAAGCCACAAGGTGCTGGGGGAGCTCATGCATCTTATCGAGGTTCTTGGCAATTACACCGTCCTCGACTAGAGCACGAAGCTTTTCGTTGTATTCGCGCAGAGCTGCCTTGAAACCCATCAAATCCTGGATGTTCCGGTTGGAGGCCTTTTCCAGTCTTCGAATGATACCACCATTAGGATTTGTGAAGGGCTCTGCTTCCTCTTCGGTGAGATATGTTTCGGCTACGTGGCGAACCACCTTGATGCTGGCTTCCACGGCATCGATCTTATCTTTTCCCCATACTAGCTCATACCTGTAATCATGTCAGCAGTAGTTTTGGATGTCAGGGTCGCCGGGAAGACTCACTTTTCTCGAGGCTGTAAGCTGGGATATTGTAGTCGGATAGCCACATCCTCTTTCTGTGCACCCATCACAGGCACACACTTGTGCTCAAGCGAGGCCACGTCTACGGCATGGATGAAGCTCCGACTGTCCATCCGATCCTCAAAGGCTCTTACGCTTCTCAATTTGCGGTTGGGGTCAACAAAGCTGCCGTCTTCCGTGCCTTTGCGTTGTCTCTTGGTATCGAGAGTCATCCATCCATCGTCTTCGCCATCGCTGTCTTTGTCGAACTCGATACGGTCACTTGCTGGTGATCGACGGGTGACGGACGGTGCCTTGCGCTTACGTTCGAGTCGCTTCTCGTCGGAAGATGAGGGGTACGGCGAGTGACTAGCCTGTCGTGCCAGTGGCTTCGGCGAGGGACGGTGAGAAGAGGAGGAGCGCGATGCTGAGCCGCTGAGTGCGGAAGTGGATTTAGGCTTGGGCTTCTGGGCAGGTCGGTCGACGACAACCTTTTCGATCCTGATCTTGGGAGGGTCGACCTTGATCTTGTTGTTCTTACCGCCGAAGAGACGCATCCTGTATCAGTGAACAGTAGGCCGGTCCTAGTAATCCAAAATGTCTTTCAAGGTAGAGCGGCGACGGGGTCTGACTTGAGTTGGGTCACAGGTCAGGGATGGAGGGGTTCGCGGTGGCGTGTGCGTGTCGCTCCCGGAGTTGGCAATGTCGCGCAACGGGTGGGACTAGATTAAAGAAGATGGTAAAAACAAGAGAGAAGAGTACGAGAAAAGGAACGTGAGAAGTGAAGAATGGGGGAGAAGTTCCAAAAGATAAGCGGTATTAGACAAGTATTGGGGAAGCTCTGTTGTAACGTGACTATTCAGTATCGCATCGTGGCACTTTGAAGATAACTATGCAGAGTTCAAGTTTCGAGGCGACTTTCGGCAATCCACCACGAAATGCCTGAATGGCTGCCTTCAGTTAAATGAGTGGATGCCCCGGAGCCTTACATCAGCTGGGCTGGCGCTGGGAGGGAGCTGGAGCCGGGCCCGGGCCATCTTGTGCTGCAGGAGGTCCCCTGAAGGAGGCCGCTAGACCCACTGTAAATGCCCTGGATTTTCTAAGGTTGAAAGAAATATCTTGACTGGTCAGAATTTTCAAGGTGGATACGTAACGTTGGGCACGTGGGGGCTTTCCCTTTCAGCCGCAGATGATTGCCTGGAGAGCTACCCTACAGTAGTCATGTGAATGGAGGCATTCAACCTTTTTTGAGTCATCGTTTACAAGCATTGCACTTTCACCTGTCTGTCCACGACCCGTAGTCTTTTAACTTCCTGTTTAACTGGTCAAGCTGGAATCCTTCATAGCGATCATCTTATTTTAGTTCGCATATTCAAGCAACAATATATAATTCAAACGCTTTCTTCCAACGGCTAACCCATAACTCCCCCTTAATAACACGAACAGTTATCAAATAGGCTAGAACAATGGGCAATTGCGTCAAAAGCACCCTCTTGCCAATATAGCTCGTTGAACCGATCCTCTACCTCGCTGGACTCAGGATGATTGGATATGTGCTCCTCTGGCAGCTCAAAGTCATGCATACCGATCTCATCCTCCAGGTGGAAGTCCAAGGCATGCATCTCGTGAGCCTTGGAGAATTGGGTTGAGCTATGAAAAGAGGTTAGTTATACATGTTATCGACAAAGGGGTTGGAATAAGAACTTACCGAAATTTGATCATTCGCCGCTTTTCAGCACAGTAGTCAACAACGACATGAATACCTCCAAGGTCGGCATGACCGAGCTTGCTATTCAGACAAAGCCGCTCAGGACGAACCTTAACTGGGATACGGACCCCAGCTACTTTGATTGCATATGTCTTTGGCCTTTGGGAGGGTTGCTGAGGGAGTGCCTGGCTGTAACAGCATTCCTCGCACTCCATGTAATCTTTGCCTTTGTCACCCATAAGAATTGTGAGAGCCTTTTGGTGGCCACAGTCTGGAACAGGCCTGGAAGCCTCCTTTACGGTGGCATAATATGAGTTCAGAGGGTAGGGTGCAACATCCATACGACAACGTGCTTTGTCAACCTCCATGTAATTACCCTTACATGGCAACTCATAGTTGGTACATAATGAGCACTTGAGAGGGCGGTCCTGGTTTCCAAGCTCACAGATGGGTCGTTCCCCAGTAGTATCAAGGATTCGCACCTGGTTGAGCGTCACCCGATCACCGGCATCGTTGAGCTGCTGGCGTAGCTCGGCCATAAAGTCTTCAAGACTCTTGACGGTCCATGTCTCATCATATACAGGGAGGGCCAGTTTTGAGAAGTCAGGCTTTTGGGTCAAGCCAGCCCTGACGATCTTTTGAGCCTGCCGGTTGATCATGGGTTTTCGCCGATAGTACCAACCCTCTGCAAGATCCATGAAATGCTCCATGCAGAGGGTTGAGAATTCATCGTGAGGATAGGCCTGGAAGAACTCAAAGTTTCGTTGCTTTCCGATCTCTTCCCAGCTTTTTGCAAAGCTTTCGCATTGGAACGACTTGGGTCTAAGCTTAGACACCTTCTCTTCCTCATCTTCGCTCGTCTCTTCTTCCTCGACAGCCCCTGAACCGGCAGGCGTCGGAGACTGAGTAGGTTCGAAATCCTCCTCCTCAAGGTCTGCCAACCAGCGGAGAACTTTAGGGCGAGCCGCGGCTCTGCGAGTTCCAGCTGTTTTCCTCAGCTTGAGCGGGACTGGGTTATCGTCAAATGTCTTTTTGCGCTTGGTGGATGGTGTAGGGAGGAATGCCTGGCTAGATTTAGGTTTGGCTTTTATAGGTGCTGCAATGGGTGATCCTGGAGTTGTTGATCTGGCGGGGGTCATTAGTGAAGCTCCAGAAACTGTTCGAGTTTCCTTGGTCTTCGATCTAGTACGAGGTGGTGAGATAGCCATGATGTTTATTTGTGTGTAAGACAGTTGATGTTGCATGAGCTTTGTGTTTAATCGCCATATGGATCATGTTGGGCTCCTTATATTCAAAGCTGTGAACAAAAGCTTGGTGATTCCTCGATCCTTTGCTACGTTGTTCACTGTCTTTGAAAGAGCCCATTCACTTCAAACAAAGATGAGCCTCTCCTGGCCATTCTTCTATTGAACCCAGGCCCTAAATGAAGAGAACAGAACTCAGAGTAAAGAACATAAGCTTCAACAAACAACAAAGGCCCATTGTGTTAAGGCTCTGAAGCCCTTGAGGGTATGTTGCAGGTTTGGTAGTTGTTCTGATGGAGTAACACCGAGGGTAATACTTCCCCATGGCGTTTCATAAGTAATGAGCAAAGTAATATTTAAGTAATAAGTACAGTATCCAAGTGTTTCTAATGGCTGAAGTGAATGAAACTCGGAGTCGTGGTAGTCTGCATGCAAACAGCCGGAGAGCCTCCAAAGCTCCTCATATTGAACTCATAATAACTGAAGCAATAAAATATCATAACTAACCCAGAAACAAATCTATGAGCTTTTTTCTATTTTCGGTAATTAACGTAGAATCATGAATCATGTAGGTTTATGGAAAATGTGATCATCTTTGTCGTGATTTCGTATCAGGAGACAAAGGCATTATGAATGTTCGTAACAAAGGCGTTAAACATGCTTGCTGTATCCGTCGTGGTGAATACGGGCGGAGAGTAAAGACTCCGTTCCCTCAGATTGAGGCGAGTTTACCAAAGTTTCTGACCAGGAAACAACGGAGCTGTCGCTTCTCGTGCTCAGTCGACCATATCCATGGTCTGGATCAGCAGGGGCTGAGGTGTCAATGTGCGGGAGACGTATGACCGCGCTCTTGTGTGTTGTCTTGGAAGCTTTCGGCTTCTTGATGCTTGAGTCGGGAGTAGTATAAATGAGACCAATTGAGTTCATGTGTGCTTCAGTCTCACTGGCAGTGGGCGACATGGGGGTAATGCATGTAAGGCGAGATGACCCTCGGCTCTTTCGCCTCAAACTGCCTAGAGACAAAGCTCCAGGGAATCTGGAATCCACGATAGTGTTTGGTGGAGTTCGGTACACATTCAGAGACGACCCGGCTCTTTCGACAATGGGAACTGCCCATTTCTTAAATGTAGGGAATAACATGGGGATGTTTGTTGTCATGATGGCCACAAAGGTCTCGCGAACCGCCCAAGAAGCTGCGAGTTGAGGGCCATTGATTAGATCCTTGTTGATGTTAGATGCATGTAGTGTGACTTATGGTTCGAAGTATACTTACAGACACAAGCAGCACGACTCGAAGGATAGCGGTCATGGTGACAAACAACCCACAGCTGAACAGAGCAATGAGTCCGGCCTTTTGAGGCCAAGGCATAGCAGCCTTCCAAAGCATGGGCATAGGGATCATGATGAGGTAAAAGTCAGTTGCCAAGTTGAAAGCGAGACAAGTCCATATCAAGGCCGGCGAAATGGCAGCATGGCAGAAAGTTCCAGGGTCAGGGAAGACCTGCCACCAGTGGTCGAAAGGGCGACAACTGAGAAGAAGATTCATCTGCACAACAACGAAAGAAGAAATGATTAAGCCAAAGCCGACGATGACTCGAACTCGGTGGCCTTGAAGGTCTTTTGTAAGTCGATAGTAGAAAGTGCACATGGCTGCTTTGAGAATCCAGAGGAGGGATGAGTAAGTTGCCCACAGGGCGATTTGGATCTTCGAGCCAATGATACTGTGAGGATTAGCATGAGTAAACAGATGTACAGAGTTATTGGCCTACCGAAGCTGATATTCATGATCTTCTGGTTGTAAAGAGGCTCGTTGCTCGTCCGTCATCGAGTTGTTCGCCAGCCCTTGAGCAATATTCCCGACCGAGTATGCCAGTCCTGTTTCTATAGCGTATATGCCCTAGTGATGTTAGTATAATGCATCCACACCAGATATTTCTTACTTACGGCGGCCAAAATGACGAGATAGTCATCTGCCCAGAGGTTCCTGCATCCCACAGTCCTGATCCGCACACACGACCTCAACACGGTGACCAGCAACGCAATGCCAAGTAGTGTGAAGGCCTCTATGTTGAAGGCCTTGAGATTGACCTCCGCCATTGCTGCAGCACTTTCTTCAATCGACGTCTGGGGATCCACGATGAGTTGAACTGCAGCTTACATCTGTAGCAGAGCAACGAGGACCAGTCCCTCGGGAAGGCAACCCGTGATATTATAAGATTATCAGAAATATCTGACTTGAAGCCAGCGGCGAATTTGTGCGTCTAGACAATCTAGTCCTCAATTTTTACTTCTTTTAGGGTCCATCTCCAATACTCCACGTAAAACTGCTCCATGTTTCTGAGTCCAGCCTCTTCATCCCTCACATCCCTCGCATCCCTCAACGGAAAAGTCAAGACCAACTGGAACATTTTTGCAAAAAAGAAAAACTCGGTCTCTGCAGATGGACTCAAACCAAACGAGGAAAAGTCGAACGGGCCGTCGTGTTTCGTGGTAGAGACAAAAAAGCAACGTTAATCCACCGGGGACGCCCGGTTCTCGTTAGCTGCCGAAATCGTGGAGAAAGTGCCGAGTGTGTGGGAGCAAGGGTTAAGACCGTCAGGGGTCAGAATGTGATAGTCTCTCTTTTCGCAGTTGACATGTCACCGTTTGATCTGAGGGTAGTGGAGAAGAGACACTCAGCCGCGGCTCTCGCCAAGTTTCAGCCCGTATTGGCAAATCAGGTACTCTACATAAAGACCTCATATCGGATGAGGGAAGCTCAGCTCAGCCACCGTCCGGTTGATGTGAGGGGAAGAGATCCGATCTCGTGGTGAGACACAACAAAACGTGTACAACGTGTACGCACAACACAGGATTGGGCTGGTCTGTCTTAAACATAAAGCAGGAGGGAGATCATAGTTGGTTAAATAAGGTACGGAGTCCAAAAGAAGGTTGGGTTCTATGACTATGTGGATGAAGTCCTACAGGGACCTGCATGAGAAAACCTTGGAACTTGCAGACTGTCGACTGCCTGATGTGCTTTTGATGATTCTGGCGAAGTTGATGACGATATAAATGCAAGTCATCATGATTCTCGATGAGAATGTCGAGAGGAGTTGAATAGAAGATCTCGATCGACTACTTCTACACGTGTAAGAAAGGAATAGAAGAAGAGAAGGAGGAGTAGGAGAGAACGATTCTCAGCATTGTGTCAAAGAGGCGAATGTCACGGAATCTCATGGAAGTATCACAACTTGGCCCACAAGAACTATCCAAACCAGTACTTGGCTAAACAGTTTGAAGTACTAGGGCATTACCAATAGGACTTTCTCCGGCCTACTCGCCCGAGTTGTTATAGCAATAAGGCTCTCATAGCTCAGGCGCTGGGAGGCATACTATCCATAACTCCCCCATAAACCTATCTCAAAATTGACATCTGTCAAGAAAAACAATGTAGTTGTGCCTGTAACAGCTTTATCTGATCTCTATGCAATGCGGAAGAATCCCATGTTACACTGCGGCCG
Source organism: Fusarium denticulatum (assembly GCA_013396175.1). Lineage (NCBI taxonomy): Eukaryota > Fungi > Ascomycota > Sordariomycetes > Hypocreales > Nectriaceae > Fusarium > Fusarium denticulatum. The sequence goes on along the minus strand of JAAOAK010000478.1, from coordinate 8,879 downwards.
ATGAAGGCATGCACACTACAACCACCCTGTCACGACAGCCTATATCATAGCATGCATAATTTTATTGCTTCTCAAATACATCTACCTCTTCAGTGTCTTTTGCTTCTCTGCGTCTGTAGCAACATTTCTTCCTTCAACAAGCAATCCCTTCTTTCTCCTCACTCCATCCATATATCTCTTCGCCACGTTCTCCTTGTCAGCCAACTCACCAAGATCCTCTAGATCATCTTCTGTGAAAGGTACCCAGAAAGGATCTTCATCCAGAATCTCAAAGCCAGCGAAGATCAGCTGTGGCTGGGCCGCGCCACTGGTACGCTTACGCATCTCGTCGGCAAATCCGAAACTCTCGGCTACGGGAATCAGTGCTTGAATTGTGAAGAATGGTGTGCCTTCTTTCATGAGTTCGGCGTTTACACGACCGCGACGACGGGTAAGAACATCGTATACACGACCGAGGACTTCTGTAGATGCTTGAATCTCGACACTGTACATTGCAAGCATGAGACGGGGAGACCAGTCCATGAAACCTGCGCGAAGAGAAGATTGGAAGGTTCTGATGATCTCACCAGTGAGACGACCAAGTTTGTCGCGTGCAGAAGAGTCATCCTCGGCGAGGTTCAGGGCAACATCCTCAATAAAGACTGCAACACCCTGAAGTGGCTCGCTGCACAGAGGACCCTGGGCCGTAGCAAGTTGGAAGGCGTATGAGATCTTGTCGGTAAGGTGGCTGGGGTGAAGAGACTCATCAGCACGCGGTGCAGTCTCGACAGTCTTTTCAGTGGCAAAAGCCTTGGAGAAGATACCATCTGCAGTAGCATCGACAAGTAGGTTTGGTCCAGTACGTCGAGGTCCGAAGGCCACAATCTTATCAATAGAGTCCTTCCAGATATCTCTGCCCTTTCCACTTTCAAGCTTCTCCTTAAGTTGCTTCCTAAAGTCTTCAACGGACAGGGTATTTCCAGCTGCAACATCAGCTTCAGCCACGATTTCTTCGCCCTCATCATCTTTCTTAGCCCCACGGTCGTAGACTCGCTTGACAGCATCGCCATTCTTGACCAAAAAGTCTGTTACATTTTCGGGGATTGGCTGCACACGTAGTGAAAGAGTCACTTGCTTTGAGCTTGTTGTAGCTACAACCGCGCCACGGCCAAGGTCCTTGTTCGCGGGAGGTCGCATCTCTTCAGCTCGGACAATTGTCTCACGGTATGGAACAATAGGAGCACCCGGTTGAATATCGCACAAAGCAAATCGCTCCTTGAGATCAGTCAAGCATCGTTCAAGATGCAACTCACCAGCAGTCAACAACACATGTTCACCACTGCCCAGAAGCTCATACTCAGCACAAGGGTCGCTTTGAACCAGAAGCTTGAGCCCATGGATCATCTTGTCAAGATCGGCGGGGTTCATAGGTTCCAATGCAACACGAACGATAGGCTTGCCCAGCATGGTAACACCCGCAAGGTTGACGGCGCCGTCACGGCGACTGCACAAGGTGCCGGATTTGAGAATCTTGCCCTCCAAGCCACCAATGCCAAAGACACAGCCAGCAGGGACTGAATCGAGAGCCTCCAGGTTTCGTCCCATAAGCATGTAGAGCGCAGTAACAGTGACTTCTTGAGGCTCAGGGTCAGCGTTTGGTTCAGCAGGTGACCATTTTGGAGGAATAACGTAGAGCTTGTCGCCGACTGAAAGAGTGGCCGAGTAAATACGAGCGAAGCCGATAAGGTGCTCGGGATCAACCTTCTTCTCTTCCAACTCAGGAGCGTAATCATCAAGGTTGATGGCATCCATCGAGTCCGCCATGCTGTCGATGCCGTTCTCACCAGCCGCAGCCTGGGCTCGAGCCGCTTCAGCTCGCTTCTTGCGTGCAAGCTCTCGAGCCTCTTCGCCACTCATCTGGGTTCCGGCACGTCTCTTGTTTTCGGGAAGTTCACTCTCAGGAATAGAAACCATTTTACTGACATAGGCAACCACGGGGTCAGACTTTTCGTGTTTGAAAGAAATCATGGCGTCCTTGATAGTCTGGTCAATGTGCTCGGATCCTGGGGATTCTTCGATCAGCTCGGGTAGTCGTGCAGCCTGAGCGGCCGGGGGCGAAGGCAGAGATTCAATAACGGACACCAGTAGTGCTGTTGACAAGGGAAGCCAGTTTGCGAAAATTGTCGTCATAAGAAGCTTCTGATCTCGCGACTTGAGCATGTGAGGCGTGATCTTGATTCCAAGGGACTTGGTGACCTTTTCCAGCAGATCTCGATCACCGTGCCCATTGTCACCTCCCACTGTAGCTTGGTAGACAGTCCATACTGGTTCCAGTACCAATTGCACAAACAAGGGCTTCAGATTTCTTCCCTTAAGATGCTTGGGGCCCAGAATCTTCTTCGTCTTGGGATCCAGGTAGAAGTTACCCCATAGGACCTTTTCCATGATTCCACGCTTAATTCCCAGCTTCTTCTCGTACATGGCAGCGAATTGTCGACAAGTGAAGGCCCATCCATCAATAGCGCTGCTGAAAATAACGTTGTTCTTCTCAGGAGCAAAGTAGATATCTTCGTCGTCTCTCTCTTCGAATTGTACTTCGCCTGTATCGCTAACTTGGTCGGCAATTGCTGATTCCTTGGCTGCTGTAGCTGCATTGACTCGCTCTTCCATTCTTTCCCTCCAGTTGAGATCCTCCTCCATACGCTCGCCTTGAAAGAAACTTCCTAGGACAGCGTTTACCTGTTCTAATAGCTTATTCAAGTGGATGTATGCTTCTCCTGGTGTCATTTTGAGTTCTGTCACAAGTCGATCGATCTTGTTAATGACGAGCAGGGGCTTTAGCTTCTCTGTCCATGTTTGGCGAAGAACAGTGACCGTTTGACTGCAGACTCCCTCAACAGCATCAACAAGAACAACAGCTCCATCACACAATCTTGAGGCTGTTGAGACTTCTGAGCTGAAATCGATATGACCAGGTGAATCGATCAGGTTGACAAGGTACTCCTTGTCCTCGGGTTCAGCATCGGGTGCTGCTTTCCGACGCATAGCGAAGTAGAGTGAGATAGCTGAAGACTCCATTGTGATTCCCCGGGTCTGTTCATCAGGTCTGGAGTCAAGATACCGGATCTTGCCCGCCAGCTTTGGTGAGATGATGCCATTTGTGGCAAGGAGGGCATCCGTAAGTGAAGTTTTACCATGGTCAACGTGGGCCAGAATGCAAATCTGTAAGACGTTAGACTATATGATCTCTATTTCGTGAGACTGTACTGACATTTCGAATATCGCTGGACTGTCTTTGCAGACTTGCCAACTTATCTGGAGTGACGACAGGCATTATGACGACAGTGATTTGAGTAGGGTAGGTTGAAGTGATAGTGGGGTTCAAAATAGAAGATGTCTAGAATGTCAAGTAAAATTTCTAAATATGGGGAGAAGGAATCTGCTGGCCCAGCGAGGCAGTAGCTCTAGAGACTCCAATCTCAATCTTCCAACCCCAAACTTATATCGATCTTTGCAGGTAGTTGTTTGAGTGATACTTTGCCTGGCCGTTACTCATATAGCCAATGTGACTAATCTAATTCTTAACTGCAACGATGGTCAGCAAATTTTAGACTTCATCAGGCACTTTTGGCTCAGTATATCTGCAAATCGACTAAGAATGACTCATACATACGCAAAGAGCCTGAGACATCCAAAAAACCAAGGCAAGTCTTTTTGTCCAGCAAAAGCTGCTACACCTTGAAAGGCTGAAATCTCAAGCTCACAAGCTGGAGCACCCCACTAAATCCGAATGACTAAGCATTGACCCCGCGCAAATCCATTGAAGCCCTAACACAAAAAATCGCATCGCTACTAAAATTTCCCCCCTCACCGCGACGACGAGACGAGACGAGCGAGACCGACGCGCGACTCGACTCTACAAGACACGATGGCTACTTACCAAAACGGCGTGGCTCCGGCCCGTGCCATCGATGACGACAGCGATGTCGAGGAGGAGGCTCTGGTGGCCGAGTACAAGGAGCATGTTCAGTATGAGGATGGTGATGATCTCAGCCGCACCACTTCGTTGAACCTCACCGCGCAGACCGACGATATCCAGGCCCGACTTGTCCAAGCCGCTCAGCCCCTCGATTTCCAGGCGCCTCTTGAGGCCAAGTTCCAGAGCTACGATGCTTACTGCAGCTTGTTTCACTTCATTCTGAACTCCGAGGGCCCCGTCGATCTTGAGCCCCCTTCTGTTGGTCTCGCCAAGTTAGATGTTGAGTTGGACAGGGCTAATAAAATCTTCTGTAGTACTACTGGGCTTGGGACGTTATCGATGAGTTCATTTACCAGTTCAACTCCTTCTCCTCGTACCGTATGCGAATTGCCCGGCAAACAACCAACGAGGAGGAGCGCCAGGCTCTCCGTGAGAACCCCAACACCTGGGGCTGCTACAGTGTTCTCAACGTCCTGTACTCCCTTATCCAGCGGTCTCAGATCACCGAGCAGCTCGCAGCCATGAAGCGTAACGAGGATCCTTTGGCCGTTGCCGGTGAATATGGCTCAAAGAACCTCTACAAGATGTTGGGTTACTTTTCCATTATTGGCCTTCTCCGAGTCCACTGTCTCCTCGGAGATTTCAGCCTGGCTCTCAAGACCCTTGATGATATCGAGCTCAACAAGAAGGCCATGTTCGCCCGCGTCATGGCTGCTCACTTCACCACCTACTACTACGTGGGTTTCTCCTACATGATGCAGCACCGCTACGCCGATGCCATCCGCATGTTCAGCCACATCCTCATCTACGTCTCGAGGACCAAGAACTTCCAGAAGAGCGCCCAGTACGACTCTATCACTAAGAAGAACGAGCAGATGTACGCTCTTATTGCCATCTGCGTCGCTTTCCAGCCCACTCGTCTGGACGACACCATTCACAGCGCCCTCCGCGAGAAGTATGGCGACCAGCTCCTCAAGCTCCAGCGCGGAGGCCCCGAGTCCCTCCCCATCTTCGAGGAGCTCTTCCGCGCCGCCTGCCCCAAGTTCATCTCCCCCGTTCCTCCGGACTTTGAGAACCCCGAGGCCAACATCGACCCCGTTGAGCACCACCTCGCCGTCTTCATGGATGAGGTCAAGACCAACATGTGGAGCCCTACCATTAAGTCTTACCTCCGCCTCTACACCACCATGGATCTTAACAAGCTCGCTGGTTTCCTTGAGGTGAAGCCCGAGGAGCTTCGATCATGGCTCCTGGTTACCAAGCAGCGAACTAAGCAACTGCGATGGCAGGACCAGGGTCTGCTTGAGGGTGAGCTCGTCAACGTTAGCGACCTTGACTATGCTCTCCAAGGCGTAAGTTTTATGACCCAATCCAGTTTCTCAACATAAACTAACAATTCTCTAGGACCTTATCCACATCTCCGAGGCTAAGGTGGGACGAAAGCTTGTGGACTGGTATCTCCGAAACCTGTCCCGCACCTATAACTGAGGTGCTATAGAGAGAACTGACTGGTCGTTTTTCTCACATTTTATGGGGTCTTAGATTCAAGCCCGAAACAAGCGCATAGAGCGCTATGGCTGAATCCTCCAAACGACCCAGGGTCAGGAGAATACCTGGGGTTATGCAGGCCGACTTGATAGGATGCATGGCATGGCAAAGGCGTCTCGGAGTTGGTGATGCTCGTGCAAGAGCTTGAGAATTTCTCGAGTCTAGCTGTATGTGCGGCAGAGATATGGCACTTCCTCCTAGAGGTACGAGAGCCTGTGAAAAGGCTATGAAGAATAAAAGGAATCAAAAGTCGTTTAATCAAATATCATGATCCTAAAGTCTACATACCATTATGGATTATGCTAGTTCTAGAAACTGGTTCTTGTGAAGGCTTCGTAGTGACAATTGCATTGAGCTCACCGTACAACTGAGAATAGTTTTGACAAGCGTACCTAACCATAATAATAGAGTAATCATAATTGGGGTTTATCTGTTGGAATCTGGTCTTGAAATGTGCTGAGGAACCCTAATAGTGCGAAGATCATATGATGGTTCACGACGAAATTGAGTAACCAGTTACAAAACCTGAAAAGCTGATCAAGCCACTACCCTTGACGAATAGTCACAGAAAACCCTCTGTTTTTTGGGGCTTGAGTTACAGTTCCTCAGGTTGGACACAACGTTGGTGATGGTTTTGTGTACCTTGCTCTAGCCACTCAGATCACTCACTCTGTGATGCCTTATCACCAAAAAGTTTTTATATTCAATACGACATTGGGATATTTTGGGAAAACAGATTATGCCATCAGCTATAACGCTTATGCTTTAATGTCAGCCCCGGGATTGTGCCACTTAGAATGATATGTCAAAATAATCCTCATTTTGTACCCAGTCTGGTTGACAAATACCTTAGCTAACGTATATTCCGTTATCCTTGGCTGAACTGGTTCAGTGTATGAAGTGTAGCCTATGATACCAGGCAAAAGCTATACGAAAGACTTACCTCCCGGCGCTGTAGGGTTCGGTCAGCAGCTAGTATCGGGCAGAAGGAGGCTCACTTTGATTCATAGATGAGGACTGTTGAATAAGCGGCTTAATCGATTAGCGCGGCCTGGGCTAGAAAAGGAATCAAGGTTTCTTGCGACGAGGAAAGTCCTTCAAGTATTTTCTTTGAGGTCTGGTGCGTTGGCGATCGCAGGCTTGGTGAACTAGTATACGACTTTCAGTTTTCGTGGATACTTATTAGCCGTATGTCGGGAATCTGTTTCGCTTTGGGATACCAAGAGATGGCAACCAAGCTTTCCATTGTATACCTTAGTGAAAGACCTTGTAGGAAGTCCTGCGAAATGTTGTGGACTAGTTTACTCTGCCATAGTACTGATGACAACACTCCCCAGTCCGCCTGATGATGCCTACAATGTTTTCGTGCGTACATGTATGCTCGCTGGATGAAGCCTGGAGAAGTTCAAGATGTATCTCGGCATTTGTGTTCCCGAGTCTGTGCCACTCAGTGTATTGGCTCGTGATTCCCAGAGCCTAGGTTAGATCAGCTGGCAAAAGCAATGAGACATTGTGTTCTCGTGGCTGATGAAGATAGCTTCACCGCCGTCTTTAACGACATATACGTGGTCGAGTCAGACCATGTCACCATGATGGTGCGCAGGAGAGCTTCCGGAATTCCGGTTCTTTGGTAGCCCTAGTGTGGAGAGGTTCGGCCGGTATCCGCAAGATGCTCTTCCATTGCCATGCTTTGTCGGATAATGGCAGGGCTGATGAATTATTTGACTTCGACAGCTGAAAGAACAGGGGATACTCATGTGGTCTCGATAAGAAAATTCACTGGCTGAGACGCTGTGCTTGGTAGTGGCTCAATAATTAATCTGGTGCAACGAAACGATGCGGTGAAGAGTTGCACGAAGGACAGACGAGTGACGAGCTGACTGTTCCTCGCTTGAGGTTCCCTGCATAACTGTCTGTCTGTGTCCGCCTACGTAGTGAGAAATTCTTGGTATTGATCCATAGTAAAAACCGTTTGGTTAGTGCCGTTGAAGCTGATTCGGCTCGTCGTATGGGAGGTATGATGGATCTAATTCATCTGTAGAGGCTCTGTCCTGAGTCGGCTCGGCCCCACCATTAGCCTGCCTCTCTCCACTGAAGCCCGAGCGTGAGATGACTCCGCCCGGGGGGAGCGGGATCAGAGGAGGGCTTCTTGTACCGAATCGTGCCCAAAGAACCGGTTCCGACGCCGCCATGGTACATATCATAGCACAAATACAGTTTGCTACGTGATACGCCTGTGCTCTTGGCGGTCACCGGTGGGAGTCACACTCGGGACATTGTTGCCGGGGCCAAGACATTGACACTTTACCTGAAATCTGTGCTGCCTTCTATTGTCGTCTAGTTACCTATCTTGAGCTTCACTTCACAACGAGAAGATCATTGTGTGTTTTTGGCTGCCCAAGCAAACAAGGTGGCATTAGTGAGGGGAAGGCGGCCGAACTAAGCGCCCCTTATTAAGTGGATATCTATTCGCCGGTAAGCCGTCCTACTTGTTGGAGTGGCATCAAAAGAGTCTTGAAAGAGTTTCCATGTGATCAAAAACTCTCAGGGATCATAATAGCGTTGTGCTGCTTTGCTTACCTGGCCTGGCCAGCCTGGGGCCAGTATCAGTGTGAGTGGGCTTGTGGCCAGTCTCCTTGCTCGCGTGTCGTTCATTTCCTCTTCTTCTCTGGATAAATTCAAGAGGCCTCTGATCTCTCTCTGTTATCTCTGTGTCTGTGTTGCAGAAATGATAGAGACCCTGCCCGTGGTTCATCCTGGTCAGCCAATGGTTCAGCCCAGTCAACACATGCTTTCTCGCATGCAAATCGAGCTGTGTCTTGGCCTGCAGTTGTTGTCACACTCGACACGCAATAATCCATCCAATCCCTGAAGAGCGGCACTGCAACGGCTTACAGCACTTTGGCGTATTTACGTCAGCTGTACGATTTGCACTTTCGCTATCATCAACCTTGTTTTCACCTCAAGTCTCTTTTTATTAGCTGTTGGTAATTCACGCCACTCTAACCCTTGGTCGTGTTTTGCAACGCACGTTCTCACACAGCTTCTGTAATATATCATAAATTCAAATCTCGGCTGATAATAATACGTACATCACTCCTGTTGACGTTGCTGCCCAGTTTAATTTCGACCCTCCCAGACCTTTTCGGGCCTACACCCAGTCAGTCCTGACGTGGACCAAGGGCCGATCCGTTCGGCACCGTCCCTCAATCCATCCCATCCATCCTCTTTGGCCTCCTCCTCACGTTGTCTCCCTCGTTTAATGTGACCAAGCCCATATTATCCAGCTACCGACCTCCTCGCTAACTGTATCATGACATCCATCTCTCTCTGCCTAAGGAAATAATAGTGAGAGTAGATGGATACCTAGACC
>JAAOAK010000477.1:0-11871 GCA_013396175.1 Fusarium denticulatum | reverse complement strand
ATCTTTAAGTAGCTTATTAGCTAGTTATAATAGTATTTTATTAAGCTTAAAGCCTTATTTAATTACTTAAGTATATATCTTATTAATTATATATTTAAAGATACTTATAATCTTATAAATTTAAGCTATAATCTTTACCCCCTTAAAAAAGGCTTTTAATATTATTATTAATATTTAAGTTATAATATCTCTTAATAGTATTATCTTTTTAATATAAAGAGAGGAAAAATAATATAAAAATCACTTAAGGAAGATTACTAATAAATTTATTAGGGAGATCCTATTAGGATTTATAAGGGTAGTTGCCGATCCCTCTTAGCAGGCAAGAACTTTTCGCGGCTACCTCCGTACAGTCCCAACTTGTCATCTTAGAAGGAACAAGGAACCTCCCTGCGTTGCGGGGGACCTAATCAACAGCATGTTGTCTTCTTGGCCTTTGTCTGGGGGAGGGGCAAAAGACAAAGGCCAGAGACGGCTATAAGCGGATTGACGTTGCAATTTGAGTGAGTGTCTGCGATTATGACCCCGATACCAAGCTTTCCAACTCCCCAACCATCCTCCTCCAAGCCCTTCTATCTATCTCCCAAGACTTTTCCAAGACTTTCCCACATGCCCTTCATGGAATGATCGGTTCCCAATCTCACTACCCGCCAAGCACAGTGACGCCCGCAGGCGAGATCCTGACTTTCAAGGTTGTTCTGTTCGCTATCGCATCAGATGCCTTCACGCTGCCTTTCTCCATCGTCTGTCAGTACTCCCAGTGTAGGTATCTTTTGCGGCGAGAAACAGGATGCGCTGATGCGCCATTAGATAGCTTTAGGTTGGATGAGTTTGACGACGAGTCAAGCCATCCTGCCATCCTATTCACCTATTTTATTCAGTGGGCTTAAGTGGATATTTAAACGTAATGAGTCGATGCTCTGCGGGGTGAAGGCATATTCGCTTCAATTGCCTGGGATTATACGCTATTTCTCCAAAGTGAAGAGGCCCGTGTCGAACGTTGGCCGTACCATCGGCCGGACAGTGAGCTATAGATGGATAGGCTCCAGCACCCTTGGCCATTCGCAAATATCCCTCGTTGTGATGAATATAGCGCTGAACTGGAGCAAGACGAAACGAGGTATCGGAATCTTGAGGTTGGCGCGCACCGCTCCAGGGGGGGTACTGCTCCTTGTCGTATTGTCCGAAATATAAGTGACCCCCAAATGTCGATATAAGGCGTAGTCGACTCTTCTGAGTAAGTTTCCAGAACCTTTTCATTTTTGGGGTAGCAGGCGTTTGCACGGAAGCTAGTTTTAGGCACTTTAAACAGGCTACTTAGCGCGTAGAACACAGGTTGCCTCTGCAATGATTGATTCGTTCGGAACCTGAGTCCGGTTATGCTTAATCGCCTCATGCGGCAATTGTAAGGATGCCATGCCCGGTTATCTCCTGACGCGGCCTTCCAAAGAATTCCCCATATACTCCGTACAATCGCGGGATTCCCTTACAGCGTACGACCTGGAACCAGATTGAGGAGTTGGAAGTCTTGCTTGTGCATGAGATCGTTCCGAGGCAATGGGTGGCATGGATCCTCGATGGAACATAACAATCGTCCGCGTGATGATCCAAGACACGGTCAGCCAAGAAAACGAGGCACAAGATATATCCACAGGAAAGCCAGCTAGGCAATGTACTATTGCACTGTGATGCTGAGAGATATTCGGTAGCTGGCAAGGAAGTCTGGCCACAAAATAGCCGCCATCAGAATCAGAGACTTCCTGAACAATCCAATGGGCTCCAGAATGGGAGCGCGGTTGGAGCAAAGCCCACGGAGAACAACCCCCAAATTTGGTTGCAAGGAAACGAGGCCAGGGTTCAGCTCAGAGTTTCACCCCTGGGGGAAACATGAACAGGCACACCGAGACCCTTGCTTAAACTCCTGAGGTGGAGACGTGAAAACCCATTCTCGGGCTTGTTGGAGACCGCTGATTTAAAATTGGTGAGCTGGTGCTTCGGTAGCGAGACTAAGAGAGTACCGTAGCCCTGTATTGACGACGTCGTTGCTCAATTCATTGAACCTACTGGTCCTAATTACCTTCTCATTCGTTCCGTGCGTCCCCGGAGCTCCTATCGTGGTGTGCTCTTGTCCGAGGAGTGCGTGATGGTGAGACAAACCATATACCGCTCAAGGTACGAGAATTGGTTAAGCCACCAGGTAATGCCGTTAGTCATCTTGCGTTTATAGTATCGCTCGTCGAGTAGCCTAAGCACGCCACATCGCTCACCCGCCTCTGGTGGTTTGTCGATTGACGTGATGCTGCTTCACGAAGTAAGCTATCATTGCTGGATGATTGCTATCTCCAGTATTAAACAACGAGCCAGATCCCTGACACCTTATCTCTCGTTGAGATACGCGGGACTTGAGCAAGTCTCGGCACTGCGTTATCACTCTTGGTATTTCGTAAAACATGCAACATCTTAGAATGTACTTCGTGCTTGGCTAGATAACACCAGCAGTCATGTCTAGTCTGTGCAATCCCCATCTCTGCGGCATGGGGCTTATCCTAGTAATGCATGGTACTCTGTCGTGTGTGGCGGCTTGGCTTGGGGAGAATGTACAACATGTTATGGGCTGGAATAGTGCCTCGACTTCTTGGCTCTCTTGGCTCTTCTTTCGAGCGACTCGTCCGCTTGCACTTTCTCTTGGCATCGTCGCCTCCTCGGGCAAATCCTAACTCTCAATCAACCAGTACTCCTTGGTCTTCTCCACAATGTCTGCCAACAGTTGACTCTGAGTCGGCTTACCCGAGCTACCAGGTTATCAAGACCAAGGAGTTGATGCTTGTTGTCTTGGCGATGGGGAAAGAATTTCGTAATGCTCACCTTCTCTTCTTAGACAGGCCAAGCTCAAGTGTTTCTTTCAATGTGTCGCATCTTTGCTGGTTTCGGCACGCGATTCTCTGGGCACTTCATTCATGCCCTGGTGTCGCTCTCCTGACAGAATCTCTTGATGCTCCATAACATCTGCTCCCATGTAGTCAGCTTGGCTTGGCGATAAAGAGCGCCATGAGGTATAAAAGCTGAGGTGTGCTCTTGACGTTGACCAGGAATTGTAGTGCGAGTCCTCTTCTCCATTCCGTCTCTTGCCAAAACTTCTCCACGGTCCTAGTCTTGTCTTTAGTCTTTGAAACTCAAGCCAGGCTTGCTGTTCTTGCAATGGCCACCAAAGTTGAGTTCAAGGATGTCTCCGAAGCACGCCCGGTACAGGTGCCTACCAATTCCAGCAGCGACATTCCTCACGACCATGCCCAAGAGGAGATTGTAAAGAAGCCGTGGTGGCATAGCTTCAAAGAACCCGGCTCGGCTCTTCAAATCATCGTAGCTGCCCTGTTCGCTATCGCCATCGGCGTTGTCGTCGCTACTCAGGTCGACGATATTCCGGAGGCTGCTCCCATCCTTGTCGGTATCATTGGCAACATGTGGCTAAGAGCCCTTAAGGCAGTTGGTAAGTTCCCTATTGACTTGAAGCCAGCAACAGCTTCTTTGAGCAAGAGTCAGCCGCTGACCAGTTGCAGTCCTTCCCTTGATCGTCTGCTCTATGTTGCTCGCTGTGACCAGACTCCGAGAGATGGGCAAGGGAGGTTCTCTTCTCGCTCGATGGACTGTTGGATACTACATCATCACCACTCTCGTGTCCATCACACTGTCTTGTATCATGATGGGCCTCGTCTGGACCAAACAGTACTCAGTGGTCAGCACTGGCGCACTTGATGAAGACGAAGAGGAAAAACTCAAAGAAAATGATCGCAGCATCCCCGTGGTTGTACAGGATATGTTCTTCTCTTTGATCCCCTCGAATGTGGTTAAGGCGTTGGCCGAAGACGAGTTACTGGCAGTCATCATCACTGCCATCATCGTCGGATACCTCATTGAATCCCCTCGCTCGCCCATCATTCGCGTTACCGAGGAGATTGAACGTATGATCACCAAGATCATCAAGTTCCTCATTGCGGTCGCCCCTATCGGTGTCTTCTTCCTGATTCTGCCCAACCTGATGAAGCTTGACATTGGCGAGATCGGCAAGAATCTAGGTCTTCTCATCGGTGCCACCCTGTCCACCATGCTCATCCATATTCTAATCATCGTGCCCATCATATTCTTCGCCTTCACCAGGATGAATGCTTACTCGTACTGGATCAAGATCTCTCCTGCCTGGATCACTGCATGGGGAACTGCTTCGTCTGCTGCCACTTTGTCGGTCACTCTTCGATGCGCCAAGGACCGTGGTATTCCTTCCACCATCTACAAGTTCTCTTGTCCTCTGGGCTGTCTGATTAACATGGACGGGTAAGTCGCTGCCTCGTAATTCCCGTAGTGCAAGACTAACATAGCAACAGCACTGCCATCTATCTTCCTGCTGCCGTTGTCTTCATGGCTGCGACACAAGGCACAACCCTCGGGCCTGCCGACTACGTCATTGTTGCACTGCTGTCAACATTGGCCTCTATCGGTGTATCTCCGATTCCCTCGGCCTCGCTTGTTCTTTCGGTCATGATTGCTCGCTCTGTTAATGTCGAGCTCACCGAAATGTATGCTGTCATCGTGGCTATCGATTGGTTCCTCGACCGCTTCCGTACCGCTGTCAACGTTTCCGGTGATTTGTTCGCATGTATGATCATCTACAAGATGACCAAGATCGAGGATCCGCCTGAAGTTGTCGAGCAAGACGCCCGAGACGCTGATCAGAGTGAGAAGGATGCTTCCAACAAGGTTTAGGGATGAGACATGGACGAAGTTCTTATAGCCGGCGTTGTAGCGTTGAAATTATGAAGATCGTTAGTTGAACAGCGTACCTAGCTGAGATGAAAAATTGATCAAGGTCTTCGAATTTAGTGACTCTTTCGTTGGACGCCGATGTGTGAGTAACAAATGTGATGACTCAGGCCAAGAACATCATGACAGGGAAAGTGCTGATGAGCAAAAAGCTTAGCCTGTGATCCAAATTGCGTGGAGAAAGAAGATGCTTGGCATCTATAGAAACTGCATACCTCCTACCTAAGGTACCTAAGTAGGTAGGTAGTAAGTACATACATATAAACTTGATTACGTGCCTCAGTACAAGGCCTTATGAAGCAATGTCAATAGTTGTGAGGTACACGTGTGCGCCCTCTGGTAATACTTCTGGCGACGCACCATGGGCGATGGCCGAGGAAATGAAACAAAGATGGAAGAAACAGAGGCAAAAGAACAAAATACAAAACCAACCTAGCCCCGACTACCTTAAGTAAATACTCTCAGCAAATAGGGACACGAGAGATATACCTGCAATCAAGGCGGAGGCTTGACTAGCCTAGTCTTATCCGGGTAGGTAATAAAGCTGACCTCCCCGTTTCCCGCTTCTATTGCTCCTAGACTCTCTAGACCCTCGACAAATGCGAGCCGCGGTAACATAAAAAATACCTTGCAAAAGGCGTGTATGTCAGCACTTAATGCTGGAGAACAACTACACCATACAGCAATCACCGATATAAAGCTTCATCTATGAGATCATTTCCACCACAGCCGTTACATGACCATTCTTGAAAATTTCGCTGCTGAACAACTCTCCATCGTTGCAAAGATCTGTCATTGCTCATACAACCTTTGGAACGCTACATTTTCCAGTATCCTCGAACCGTTGATACTGGAGATGCCGTTTCCTCCAGCATCCAACGGTTTGTCATACTTCCCCATCGCCATATTCATGAGAAAAGGGCCAACTTTCTCCGTTGGGCTATGCAACGACTGAAGCACGGTTCTCATGAGGGGACCCAAGAGCGAATACATAGCGTTGTAGAGCATACCAGGATTGGGAATATATGGTTTGATAGCCTCATGATTTGTAGCATCTACCCCAGCAGGGCGTACAGATTCGACGTGGAATTTCGACGGCGCATGTAGCTCAGAAAGTGCCTTCTCAGTCTCGCCTTTCACACGACCGAAGATGGGTGTAAATGAAGTCGGCTCAAGGGTAGCTCCATGGCCAGAAACGTATATGAATCGGAAAGGTTCCTTAGTAGGTGATATCCTGGAAAAGGCTTTCGCAGCAGCAACCGGAAAGTTTTTGGTGATGGTGACATATTCGCTTTGCCGCACCTTGTCAGCTTATACAAACTTTGGGCCATAAGCAATCGAATGCAAACCTACTCTTTTGTCACCTTGAGCTGACTGATACCCAACGCCCAAACCACACCGCTTGCGCCTTGAAGTTGATCAAGGACTTCTGAATTGTATCTCGTAAAGTCATTGTGAGTGATGACATCGACTCTGGGATCACCTGCTGCCATCGGCACTGGTCTGCGGCTCAGTATCGAAATCTTGGTGATTTCTTTTGACTTGAGCATAGCGTCAAGCACGCCAGAGCCAACGAGGCCAGTGGCTCCAGTGAGGATGAGATGCATGTTATTCGAGAGTGGTTGATTATTTCAGGCTGTAAGTGGAAAGTTGAAGAAACCAGGAATCAACACTTTGAAATGGAATCGAGGTAAAAATGTGAGGGGTTGCCTGAAATACTATACAGCGGTTGGTCCTTTGGCAAATCCTGACAGATCTATGAAATAGGGTTACTTTAAATGGCGACTTGAAGAGTTTTGTAATATTTTTACAGTGTCGGAACTCATGATGTAACTCCATGACGGGCCCACGGATTTAGGATCTAGTGCTAAATCGGTGCTTCGCCAACCTCATCAATATTTCGAGGTACTCCGTACTATTGCCAGTACCAAGAACCAATTTAAGACTCAGAGATGGCAGAGGAACTGTAGATTTACTTATCTTAGCACATATTAGTGCTAGTAGAGGTGGAACTTTTACTGCGGTTTTCCTCAAAATGAACATCATTTGAACATCTCTTTGAGGTACCCAACTCAAGATCCAAGCAGGGGTTTGATTAAACGTGCAGGTCTGGCGTTGCTCTAACGCGAACTAGTATAGTGCCCGTTCTATCCACTTTTCCATAAGCTGCTGGGTGCAGACTGACTTCAACACTGTAATTTCCCTCTTCAAGATTATCGTATATCTCTTATCTCCGGCCTGGACGAAGTTCATGTCGTGGCAGTCTCTCATTACTTAAGATTCTTAAAGAAAGTCGGTCCACTATTCACTCGTTAAAGCCAACCTTCCTGGTGCTTCTCTCAGATCTGGTGAGGCCGGAGAGATCAACATATACACGCCGTTACTATACTTCTCAGGAATAAACGGCCACCAAAAATTGAATACATCTAGGTTATTAGAAGGAGCACTATTGATGGACACGGAGTTCATCAGCATTCGCATTCATCCATGCTCAAGTGGGATATTAGGCAGACCATAATTAGAGGGCAAACCCTGACACCACTGCTATTTTGAGCCTCATTTTGTTTAGAGATTATCAGAGACATGTTTGAGCGTGGAAAAAAAGCTTGTGGGAGATTGATAAAGACGAGGGACTAACTCAACACGAAAATAGAAGGTCTCAGACTGTATCGCCTTGGATTCTGGCCATTGAGGAATTAACTTCTCGAAACTTCAGTGACATGTCTCGTACAGTGAAATATCACAGATTGAAAGTTCATCGATCGAAATTCTTAGGCCAAAATAGCTGGTATTGATATATATTGGTAAAGATCGAATCGAAGTCTATGTAAAAACAAAAAAATCGCTATCCCGTGTATGCTTATTCTCAATCCCAAAACGCCTTGCTTGATAATCCCTCCTGTCCGCAGTTTCTTATTTTAGTCGAACTCAGGCTATATGAATCGAGAATCATCTGCTTTGAGCAAAGTTGTTGTTGTTGGCGATCAGGTTTGGCGAGCCTTGGCGGTTACCGACGACCTTATTGTTGGTAGCGTACTTCTTGATGTATTTGGTTGTGGTGTCAACGCCGGTAATGCCGTACACGGACTGTGCGTACAGTACAAGACCAGAAACATGAGGAGTGGCCATTGAGGTACCGCTCTCAATGTAGGTGCCGTTGTCGCTGAGATACGAGGCAGAAACGACATCGACACCTGGTGCCATTATATCTACAGAGCTGCCATAGTTGGACCAGCTGGGGATTCTCCAGTTCTTGTCAATGGCTCCAACAGTAATGGCCTGAGGGGCTGAAGCTGGAGATTTCGTATTGGCATTTGTTCCTTGGTTTCCGGCGGCGACCACAAAGATGACTCCGGACTTGGCGGCATTCTTGATGATGTCGTTGAGCGCCCCAGATACACCATCGATACCAAGAGAGAGGTTGATCACGGAGAACTCTTGTCTCTTCTTCTTGATGATATCGTTGACGGCCCACTCAATACCGTTGAGAATGACGGAGAGATCGGCAGAGTCGCCCTGAAAGACTTTGACAGAAATGATCTTGGCCTTCTTAGCGACTCCGAAGGTCTTTCCAGCGATGGTTCCAGCAACATGAGTACCATGACCCAATCGGTCAACATAATCTTTTCGGAAGGCTGTCCAGCCATTCTTGGCCCGGCCTTGGAACTCCTTGTGTGTGGTACGGACACCGCTATCAACAAGGTAGGCAAATGAGTCAGAACCACTTTGCTTGTGGTAGATATAGTTCTGGAAGCCCTTGTTGCGGTGTGAGATGGTTCCGAGGCCCCATGTGCTTGACTTTTGGTTGATCTCGCTTCTCTTCTCAAGCTGATCATCCTCATTCTCATCTTCAGTGTCCTCGCCTTCTTGACTTGTCGTTTCTGCTGGTGGTGCTGGCTCCACGGGTTGTTCTTGACGCTTGGAAGCGCCCCATGTTAACTTGACTCTACGGTCAGGCTCAACACGAACGACCTATTTCAGTTGTTAGACATCAAGCACGTTTCTGTGGCTTAGATATCTTACCTCGGGACTCTTCTTAATCTGCTTCACTGTCTCATCGTCGAATGTACCAGAGTATCCGTGAAAACCAGCCTCGGTCTCAAATGTCTTCTCAACGCCATTGCCGCCATCACGCTTCTCGAGACTTCGCTTGTGAACACCGTCAACCCATTTCATATGAGCCTCAACTACAGGAGCCTTGATCTCAGACTTGAGGGTAATGATGTAACTGCCAGGGATTGTGCTGTCGACTCCAGAGGGAGTTGTAGGTGCTGTTAGACAACAGCCAAGGAGGGTGGTAGCAATAACTGCGAAACTCTTAAGTTGAACCATGGTCCAAAGGATAGTGCGAAGGTTAATAGAAGGAGAGACAAGAGGTGGGAAGAGAGCGTATTTTGATAATGAATGAGAGTGATGGTTATGAAAGAAGGTCAAGCTCACCTCGGAAGTTCTTGTTTCAGGCTTAAGTACGAATCGGGGATTGCACTAGAAGCCTCTTGTCGCGTAAACTATGATTCTATGCCATCATACCAGGTTTCTGGGGCGAAACGGACGAGACCCTGAAGAGGCATCATTGCCATGACCAGCTCCACGATTAAGCAAGCGCCACATCGTAGCCAAATACCGGATATACCGCCACCCAGACCCAATTTGACGCAGGAACAATGAATCCAGAAGCCAGAGAATGGAGGCGCCGCGTGGCCACAGCTCTAGCCAGACATTAACGGGCGGATGGTCGCCCGTATAGGCAAGGAAGCGATGGGAAACCACGCGATGGCTTCGCAGTGACCACCTAGTCAAGCTCAGAGAGGGCTAGCTGGCCCATGCCTCGATAGACGGATCTGGAGATGCGATGACGATCCATCTCATGAGTCGTGCCTTGACCTATGTGAAGGAATTGTGGTAGTGGCCAATGATGTCTGAGGATATAGCCCGGAAATGGTCTAACTTTCCAGTAGTCTGGTCCAGACATATAAGCCGCATTCCTCTACCCAGACCACGACGCATACAGGACCCTGAGCATTGGATCAAAATTCTCCGGGTACTCCACAATTCGAGGCCGGATTGTCTTGTCTGACAAAATTTGACGCTGCCGATAATCATCGTAGGTTTAAATATGAGTGTTTTAGCACCTTAGCTGGTATTCCAACTATCGGCAAATCCCATCGGCCAAACGACGTATTTGAGTAAGTATTGAAGCTAGCGTGTGTAGCCTTCTAGCAACATAATAGCCCGCCTCTTGCGTAATGCAAATAGCTATTGGTTGCCAAGGTTGGGTTCATGGCAGACATTTACCTTCATCGTAGGGGGGCATCAATGATCAGGCCCTTAGCACCAGTCTTTAGTATTTGTTATATCGCTGGTTCGGTTCCTACTCTTGTAGGTATAGGTCCAAGATCTAAAAGGTCCCGAGCAAACCCAGAAATGCTGTTCTCTTACCTGACAGACGTCATAAACGGTTGTCAGTTGAAGATCATTGCTAGGTAATTCAGATGCCCCAAATATGCCAGATGGCATCATACGCTCACCACAGGTACACAAAAGCATGCGTATCTCCCACCAAAAAACTAGGAATACACAGTTTGTAAGTGACAAAATATGAAACCGGCCACCGAATAAAATACAACAGCTGTAGAATGTGCGCCAAGTCATACAATGGAATTCGGTGGCAAATGCCCTTTGATCTAGATCATGACTCGGAATTTTGCCAAGCGTGCTGCTACATGAATACTTCGTAGTCAGTCTCTGGCATTTACTAACGCGCGGGCGTCAGTTCACGATGTGGCATAACTTTGTAAAGATATATCACTTGGCAAATTCCTCTTCGCTGAATTATAAGCATATCCAAAAGGCACAATGATAGACGCTATAACTCAGTCCTACATTATGGCCAAGAGTGTTCCGCTCAGCCAGTGAAAAGTGGAATGTTCGACAATCGCTGAGTTGTATATTGTTGATAATGGTGTTTGATATTAATGAAATAATATTAGTAGATTCATGGATCCCACGCTATCCATATACTATGAAACATGTACTTGATAGGAGGCATAATCTATAGCTTTAATATAACGTTTCCTTTTGTCCTTTCTCGCTGTTTGAAAAGCCAAGTCACTGTCATGTTGACAAGGTACTCTGGTTGTCTTCAGTTTTATAGCTAGGAAACATTTGAATAGCTATATCTCCTATAAAGGCCGAAGTCTCAAGAACGACGCACAACTCAGCCTTTTACTTGATTTATAACGATCACTGATTTAGTATCCATATTGCTCATTTGAGGACCAGGACTTGGGCCGCTCTCATGGAGGTGAAACGTTTATGGCAACTCAGTTTATTACCACCGAACTATAGTAAACTGATATAAAGCCCCACAGTCATTATATACTATTAATCTATTGAAAATAAGGAAGATCTCGAGTGATGGATGAGATATGTCTGTCGAAGGAGTTTACGAACAGCCTTCTCGAAACATGTTGTCAAGCTGACTCATCAAGTTGACTGATATCACTCTCTTCCACACTCTCGTCAAATAAGACGTGCAAACATTAGTAGTATAAGCAATACGAAACACTGTTAATTGATTGGATCTTGATACTCAGTAAAATCTCGGTGTTGCCTCCGAAGCTTATGAAGATTGCGAGATCGCCGACTGCCGGTCGGACCATCGGGGGCGCTAGAAAAAAAAAGTTGTCCCCGGCAGGAGGGATCGGAATTTCGGTGTCTCCATTGGGAACCAGAGTGTCATGTGGGGTAGTAAATAAATCAACAACCACTCACAAGCACATATCTCCGTAGGAGCTGCCGCAGCTGTTTTTGTCACACCACTTTCCCATCTTGCGACATCAAAGTCCTTTCCGAAGTCGGCCTAGTTCAATTGCGTGATTCTGTCGAAGCATCAACAATTCTCAAGACCGAGCAAGATCCGTCCAATTCAAGGGCAGAGACAGGGGAAAATACAGTGAATCGGCGCCATGGCTTTCCTTACGGTTACTCCGTTGAGTCGCCTCTTGAAGGGTGCTTTTGCTTTTCTTTTGACTCCGCCCTTTCTCCTCCTCCTCC
>JAAOAK010000476.1:0-15674 GCA_013396175.1 Fusarium denticulatum | reverse complement strand
TCCCCTACCCTCCTACCAACGGAACCGTCTCCAGCCACGTTCCCGTCTACCCAGCTCCTGTTCCTACCACCGCCGTCCCTGTGGCTCCCGGTACTACCGCTGGCTACGCGCCTCCTCCCGTTGTCTCTCAGCCCGGAGTTGTTCCTCCTCCTGCTGCTTCGACTCCCGTGGCCACTCCCGTCCCTACCACTCCCGTTCCCGTCAGTGGTGCCAGCGTGGTTCGCACTGGCTTCATGCTGGCTCTCCCAGCTGCCCTTGCTTTCTTCATGTAGATGATAAACGGTTAAGATTACAGGATCTATGTATAACATTTAGGCGACGGGACTTGGATTAGCAATAGTTCATGGTTTCTTTAATTTTTAATATTACTATGTCAACCAATTAGTGTCTTCCCGAGTGATGATTTACTTTCCACTATACTTAATTATGTCTGCAGTTTTGTACTAAATTTGTTATTACTCATTCATCCTGGCCCGATTTAACCAATGCCCTTTCAATTCGCGCGTCGCTGGGCTACTGGATGTGAATTGAAGTTTCGCATTGCTTCCGGTTTGTTGACGCCTGCTCTTAACTGGGGAATGCAACCTTCGAGCTCTAGGTAAGTAAATCTAATTGAAGCTTTGAGTGAGGAGTGCGTGGCCTGTCTCTCGCTGTCAAACCTAGCAGCCAATCTGGGTCTCGGTGGCCTACAGTGCAGTAATCTGCTCGACTACCCGCGATGATGGACTTCTCGTGAGGGTTTACGTGCGGAAAAGCAGTACCAGACATCCCTGGGGGTAGATTGATGTCAATCACTGAAACGTGAAAAAAGAGTGGTGTTTATAACTAACTTCCAAGCTCCTCGAAATGTTCTGCGACATGATAGCCTCCAACTGGTCCTTATTTTGCCATGTTTCATCCTCATGACCTCTCAAACTCTGTGATCAATAACAAGCTTCTCGCGACTCACTTTCCCATTCCAAACATCGCGAATACCTTGAATCCCCTCCTCCACTCCCTTCAAGAGCCTAAATCTCGGCGCCTCCCAATACCTTTCATGGTTCTCAGCCAACCAGTGCATACCCTGCTCAATACGCTTCTGCCATTCAATGATCCTATCCTCCTCCCTCTGTCTCTCTTCATAGCTTCGATCTTGAGCTTCAACTGCAAAGTCAATTTGTTCAACGACCCTGACACTCAGGGTGAACTTCCATGTTGGATCCTTCTTCACGAGAAGAGTTGATACTAGACGGAGTTCTTCCGAGGGTACGTTGGGATCACAGCACTGGCGGGAGAGACCAGGTGAGCTTTGATCGTATTTATCCTCCAGGGCCTTTTCTTCTTCGGGTGAAAGACCTTCAAAGACACCGAGACCAGCGCAAACTGTATCAAAGACAGTCTTGAGTGACTTGCCAGACTTTTCCAGATATGCACGTATGTCCTTCACGACTGTCGCGCTTCGATAGTCAAAGACCTCATCCGCACCAAGCCTCTTCAAAGCTTCGTGATTCTGAGGCGAGGCAGTCGTGATGATGGGACTGAAGCCAGCTGCCTTGGCAATCTGAATAGCAGCTTGGCCTACAGCCCCAGCGCCGCCCCAAATAAGAATCGGCTCATTCTTCGGATCATCGCCAGTGATTCCAGCGAGCGGGAAGCCATATCCAGCTACATTGAACAGAGCATCAAAGGTGGTTGCACTGCCAACGACAAGTGTTACAGCGGTGATCGGATCGAGATGCGAAGGCCTCTCAAAAGCCATGAGAGGTTCCGCCAAGAGGAAGCTCTGATGCGCACCGAGATAATTAGGTCGATTATCATACGGCAAGGACTGGCCAAAGATTTCTTGGCCGACTTTGAAGGGAGATTCGGGCCCGATGTCTCGAACGATGCCGGTGTATTCGTAGCCAGCGACGTACTCTGACATGTTCATATATGAATGACGAGTATCAGCGGGATTGATGGCCGAGTACTGCACTTCTACGAGAGACTGTGCCTTTTGCGGGACGTACGGCTCTTCGATTGTTCGTAGTTCATGTTTGCCGTTTGCAAGCATGTAGATAGCTTTATTTGGGCGAGACATATTTATAGTTTCTTTCGAGAAAGCTCGTAAATTGAGGTTATTACACCGAGAAGCTCCCGTTCTTCAGTCTTTGTTAAATACTATAGCATAACGTTGCTTGATGGGGTCAGCATTGGCCAATCATTTCGTTCCCCATAGAGGTGAAACCTGGTATTTTGACGACCGGAAATTCCGTTCGGGTTCGCTTGGCGATAACGTTATGCGTTACAAAACATCTAACCGAAAGTAGTCTCGATAGCGCCTCAGACCGACGCGAGAATCGTCTCGAATTGCGATATGGGACGTTGAATTAATAATGCCCTCTGTGATCAGGCTATCTAAACGTTGGAGTGTTTACATAAGCTTATCATTGGTTCATTCAAGGCTGTTCAAGCGCAACGAGCTATTGCGCTTGGGGGAACTAACCTTAGGTAATTCTATCCTATGATTAACAGAGCTAATCACGCTTATCGTCACAGTGCATAGATGGGTAGAGATCCTAGTCTTACATTATTAATCGATGCTTTCTTTTATCGTCACAGTTCAATTTCCCCATATTCGCAATGTCCTCCCCGGCCCGCCTCATGAGTCACCCTCCCGACGACGGCCAATCACTAAAATATACCACTCTCAATCTATCTAAACCTCACCGACTGTAATGATCTTCTCCGCTTCGATTGTCCAGGTGGATCAGGCACAGGGTACGGCGGCACAGGTGCACGAGTAGGTTC
Source organism: Fusarium denticulatum (assembly GCA_013396175.1). Lineage (NCBI taxonomy): Eukaryota > Fungi > Ascomycota > Sordariomycetes > Hypocreales > Nectriaceae > Fusarium > Fusarium denticulatum. Next base: position 12,905 of record JAAOAK010000476.1, on the reverse strand, counting down.
TTCATCCTGTTCATCTTCTGTCTGGACATATGCAAACCGCCCTGGCCTAACTTTCTGTTGATCACCTTCCACAATCTTTCTTTCCGGTGGTTGAGCATCACTCCGTTGAACGACGGATGTTTGTAGCCTTCTCCTATCCTGCGATGCAACACTCTGTGTTGAGCTAACTCTTGTACGAGCAGGGCGTCGGAAGCCTTCGTACATCTCGTCGTCGTCACCTAGCGTGGTTGGAACCTGTCGTGTACGTCCTTGGTTGGATGGTTGTGCATCTTGTGGTGGTCTGATGACGGACGGAAGAGTCTGGCGACGACGGGGTGCTGCTCGACTTAAGGTTGGTGATGATGGTGTATGCACAGAGGACCCTGAGGCGACGGATGGCTGACCCCTCAGGACCAAAGGTTGTGGCCTACTTTCGTAGCCCTCGCGGAGCCGCTGCGGTGCCGGCTCGTCTCCAAATCCGCCCTCAAGCCGAAGGTACTCCAGTATAGTATCGAGCTTTGATCGTATCTCCTGTGCATCCTGCTGACTGACCAGTGCCATCTCTCCATCATGTTCCCTTACCCTACCCTGAAGAAGATCCATCATTGTCTGCCTTGACGATAGCCCTAATGAGTCTTGGTATTCCGGTCTTTGTCTATCCTCGAGCAGCCGGTAAATGATGCTTGTGAGCTGACGAGATCTTTCCCTCTCTATGTTCAAAGATCTTGTATCATCGCTGGTATACTGGCTCGTTACCGAGGGGCTTCTTCGTGGACGGCCTTGGACCCTGCCTGGGTCTGATTGTATCTCGGCTTGGTACACCTGACGTTGAAGGTTTCTGAGTTCGGCCATGATATCTTGCATGGTTATGCCATCTTGCGACGATGATCTCTCCCTTGTGGGGACAGACGGTCGCCTCTGTCGCGGTCTCTGATGCGTCGCATCCCTTCGAAGGCTACTCAGGTTAGGCTCGGTCTGAGGCTTCGGTTGTCGCAAGGGTCTCGGTCGAGCTGGAGCTCTTTTCGGCTCCCGCGTTGGGTACTCAGGGTAGGGCGGGATTTCCTCTTCGTAACCGTAAGCATCGGCGGGGCCGTATCCCGGGTCAGAGTATCCCGAAGGCGGAACATCGTATCCTGGTGGAGGAAAGTACTCGGGATCCCGAACACTAGCTCGGGGGGTAGAGAAATACCCTCCGCCTCCAGGATATGTATATGGACTGGGATAACCAGCCGGCGGCGGCAGGTTTGGCGATGGATAGTAAGTCGAGTTTCGGTTCCCTGGATATGCACTCGGCGGCGGAGGAGGATATGTATTGGGGTCGACGCCGTAGCGCATCGCCTGCCTCATCACCGGATCGCCCGGCGCCTGCGAAGAAAAGTCGTTGGTATGTGTTCTATAATGCGCAGGCTGTTTATGCCGAAGTTTGTGTCCACGATTTGATGTTTTGGGTTGCTTGGCTTCTTTCTTGCTTGGTGATGCGCTCTTAGTTTCCTCCTCGTCATGTGGACTCTCCTCTGGGGGATGACCCTCTGCGTCATCTGATGGCAGGGGTGTCGACACCATGGTGACTGGGCCAATCACGGCAAAGCTAAGTCGGTATGAGAAAGAGATGGAGTAGATTTGTGATGATAATTAAGAACCGTTGGAGATTGAGTAATAAATCGAGGATCCGCGAGCTTATCTTGATCTGGACCGAAAGTCCACGAGTTAAAACCTGATGAGGCTCTGCTTTGGGTTGCCTCTTTTTCGTTAGGTCGCAAACGACTGACGTGGACGAAGAATGCCTTACGAAGGGAAATGCATCTGCTATTGGACTGTTCACTCCCGCTGTCAATAATGTATCTTCATTGCCCGTGTTGCGTTCCGTTGCACAAGTACAACGTTGAGCGAAGCATTCTCCAACGACATCATTGGTGGCGTGATATCTTCGTCGGACACTAAAACCGGAAACGGGCGGGTTGGTTGCAACCGAAATGCGAGCGTGATCATGTGCATGGCTTGGTCAGGTTACAGTGAGGGATAAAGTCTGCCGATGTCTGGGGTTGACTAAGAAGCTCGAAATGCTATATGCAGGTTTTGATGAATGAGATAATGAGAAATCGACTGCCCCAGAGACAACAACAAATTATAGGTTCTTAAAGGACTGTTGGAAATAGGTGAACATGTTCGGTAAAAGACTGCCGTGAACCCCGGATTGAGGCCATCAGGATGTCAAAATGGGCAGATGCTGACCACCTTTTCTGCACGTCCTACATGTATCGCCAATCGCGCGGCCCCATCCGCTGCATGTGCATGTACCGTTCTGCGGCCAGACCAATTCGACTGGCCGAGTCACAGTGAACGATTATGATGTCGGCAGGCAGAGATAAGAGGAGTAACATTAATCCCTTCCCGTTGGAACTATTGATAGGTTCATTTCTGCAAAGAAGTACAGTATATATTTCACCAGCGAGTAAACTCCATGCCACCCAAAACGCCCTCAATAATAATCGGAGAAGGTCCGAAAAGTCTTGCCATTTCTCTCATTGCCTTCCCCTCAGGCGAAAGCTTCTGATCCAGCTCCTGCCAGCTCGTCGCTGCGAGATTTGAGTAATCATTCTTATCGCCATTGCCACCATTACCCACCAGATCAACCCGAAACGTCACATCATGGAAGTTGTACGGCTTTTGTTGGTAGAACCCATCGAGGACTTTGATCTTCTCAATGATAGGGTCCGTTGTCAAGGCAGTCGACATTAGGAGGGCCACATAGTCTGAACCTGTATCCTCGAATCGTGGGAAAGGTACCTTGAAGCATAGCTTATCACCCTTTATCTCAGAAGGACGAGTCAGGTTGCGTCGACCGTATGAGTCATCGACGAAATCTCGGAAGCCACTTGTTTGATCAGAGAATGACCAGGTCAGCCTGAAGGAGTCACCAAATTTGTAACGTTCTCCTTTTATCTGGGATGTTCCCGAAGTTTCGACGGGCTCGAGCCGCCAGTAGCATGGTTCATCTGTGCTGCTAATGGATGGAAGGAATACTCCTTGAGCATTGCGATACACAGTTAAAGCTAAATCAAGGTTGGGCATTGCCGCTGATTTGATGCAGAGTAAGGTATCAGGGCCGATCTAATGGTAGCCAGGATCAGTTCAGCTATAATGCATGGTCAGAAACAGGATCACAGGGGTACTAACGCTATGTCCCCTAGCAATTTCCAACCGCCATATTGCGTGGTTGAATGCTTCATCTGTTTTGGTGCCTGGCCAAACGTCAGCTTGTCTCGTGTGTTTCATCTTTGGTGCTTCACTCACCGAGTTCTGCTCCAGAAGGGAATATTAAAATTGGCACTTGAGTCCTACAATTTTGAGAAAAGAAATTAGATATTGCAGCTGATATTATTGACAGATATAAACTGACCTGCTTGGTTCAAAGAGTGGATTGGTCGAAGAATTGGGATTCTGAACAGTAATCTCGGCCATATCGCCAACAAGGCCAAACGGCCCGTTTCTGAAGTCTTGTTTCGGCCGTCGATTCGTTACTTGGAGATTCGTGCGTACTGGTGTTACCAACTCGTTCGGGCGATGGCCTAAATAGGCGGGTACCTATACTGAGGTTGAGCTAGAGCCATATTTGGGTAGCCAGATGTAATGTACCTTTTTTCCAGATATGACGGCAAAACTCTCATTCTGGCTGGCGACCTTGAAACGAACATAGAGCATCCTTGATTCAGGAATCACCATGTACTCACTGAGCTTTGGCACCGCGGCAAAGAACCACGACCTGGCCTCACTGTAGCCAGGCATCTTGGAGATAGTTTCAACAATTGGTGTCAGTTCGGTCTGCTCAATAATCCGCCAATTGTTGAAGTTTGCAACAGATCCGCTCCAAGACGGTGGACTACAAAGATCAGTAAATGTCCATAGCCTGGACGTATGTTAACTCACTCTGCTGCAAGGATCGAATTGCCACCAGTTGCCTCAAATGCCATGCTCTCAGTCGTGCTGGCACTACTCTTGAAGCCCTCTGTACCGTCTTGGCTCTCCCTCGAACCTTTTGCGCTCCCTTTAGCCCCGAATGGCTGTAATCACATATGATCAGCTAGACCTTTAATTTCTAGCTGTGGACTCACTGTGGAAACGGCAACTCCAACTTGTGCCTTGAATGACTCCTTGTCTTTGCTCTGTTGGACTTTTTCATCGCTAGTAACAGTTTGGGTAGTTTGAAGGCAGCCTCCAAGAGTCACAGAATGACAGAATAAATGGCCATAGGTATTATAGAGCTCTCGGAGCGCGTTGATCTATCATTGCTTAGCATCAGTTCTTCAAATCCACCGTAGTGCTTACGTTCTTGGTCTGCTTGATCCTGTCAAGGGCTGCACGAAGTTCCTCGGTTGGCTCTAGATCCTCTGGTCTCAGGAAGACATCAACTCGAGGGAACATGTAACTTCCAACCATCTGCTTTGCGAAGCCCTTCTTGGTATCACTTGCGCCAGACGCACTTTCTTTGGCAGCTCCGCCTGTTGCGCCGACTGAGTATCCACCCCACCCGCCAGATCTAGATAATCATTTGAGCAATAATTTCACAGTCTTTAAGAGTAACTTACGCCGAAGCTTCCACGGACGATGCACTAAAATGATTTCTAGCCATGGATTCCTGGAATTGATTGCTGACCATGGTTATGTCGATTCTAGATCTATCGTTGACAGCATACGATGGAATGGCCCCAAGCTTTGCTGGAATGGGTGCTTCAACATCTTCTGCGGTCAGTGGCTTTCTTATTTCGACAGCTGCTTCGGCTCCCTGTCTTTCAACTGAAACATCCTTTGGTGTCCCTGAGGCGTCCTCAGTACCGGATGTTGGCGTGACCGAAGTCTCCGTTGGAGTATCAGGAGTGGCCTTTTGCTCTGGAGGAGCAGGAGGAGGAACAAATATAGGCCTAGGTGGCAACTTGTTTCTCAGTCGAAATGCCGGGGTCGTGGCTCTCACAATGCTGTTTGTCCGCTTGTCGATTCTCCAGCCGTACAATAAAGAACAGTTCCTCAGTACAGAATCCCAATCGGCTTCGTCCATTTGACTCGTGTATCTTGACCTCGATCAGCATACTAGAAGTATCTTTGACCACAGCTACTTACTTGAGTGGGGATGCTTCACGTGCTGCAATGTCAGAGGCACGAAGACTTTCCTGGACCTGCAGAGCTGTCTTATCGACATGCATCTCTTCAGCTGATCTATCTTTGAAGGTAAGGTCGGGCTTCATTTGTGCCATAGCCTGCAAGACATCTTCGCTAGCGCCATGGAATTTAGACGCAGCCGCAGAGACTTTTGCATCGCCACTTCGATAGCGTATCAGAATGGCTGGCGTTCCATCAGATGGGTGGACCTTTGCATTCTATCGCATGATGAGCATGTTACACAGGACTAAATTAAGGAAATGGCGAACATCTTTCACTTACATCCAGAGCGAGGTACTTCTGCAAGCTCAATTCATCTCCAGCTGCCGTGCCATCGAGAGAACAAAAAGTGTGCATCTTTGGATCCGCGGACCTGCCAAATGGTCAGTCAAATACACAGCTTCGACATGTTTCATATCCCATTTCTTCTCACATTTTGCCAATCAGTCGGCGTAGTTCTCCCAAGATCATTGCCGACGGATCTTTGCCTTTGAAAGCCGATGCATGAAGAGATCCGACATTCTTTGCATCTTCAGGTTTATCCCCCATCTGAATAAACTTCATGATGAACGAGTCCTTCAAGGCAGCGCTTTGACTAGAAGCAGGCTCAGAGGTCGGTGCGATCAATACAGTGGCTATCTTAGCTTCCCGCATGGTACTACTACGCATCATCTGCTTGTATGTTTCGAGAGTGACATCTTCAGGGACAAGAGAGCAATCGTCAGCGCAAAACTTGAAAGTTTGTGCGCTGCTTAGAGCTTCGACTATCTTGTTCCTGATTTCTGCCAGCGTGGTACGAGACTGAAATGTTGAGGCATCGCTATTTCCTGATTAGCTCAATTTTGCTCCGTTAACTCACTGGAAGAGCTGACTCCGAGAACTTGAGTGTCGTGACAGCCATGCGGCCGATTGAAATAGATGCTCCCTCATCCCCACCCTGCTTAGGTGCCGTAGTGAGACTGTAAACTTTGACAAAAACATCCTCTTTTGTCTGCGTTGTCGGTTCGGTCGACATTGCGATGTTGGGAGCAAAAACAGCCTGGAATTGTTATAAATGCTTTGTTTCACGCACACGATGGAATGGCTGTTCGCAGACAAGGTCATACAGGTGTCTTTTGTCTCGGGAAACCAGATTGTATCAAGTCCTCGTAGCTCACAAAGGCAATCACGAAAAGAAGACAATAAAGATGCAAAAATGGAGCTTCCAAAGATGCACGTAAATCGGCTGATTTACCAGGTTCCGTCCCTCGCAAATCTAGCCTCTATTAGTCATTTCGGTGGGATAAGACATGCATATACGCGCTGTGGTACAGCAGGCCACCCCCACCAAAAAGTTCCAGGCCACGCACTATTGACAAACTATTGATGCATGTTCAGGGATCACTATCACAGAGCATTCCATTTTGGTTTATGCCGCAGCGGGCATGTTTAGAACTTTTTGCCCGCTCAAGAATAAAGTTGATTCCTTGATTAACTCCAGAACCTGCGATCTCACACCACTTGAGTTTCACGATTTACCGCCAGCTATCTATCAACCATGGGCTATGTTCTTCTCGCCCCATACGATGACTCCATGCACTTGGGTCAAGGGTTCAATTCGTTTCTCCAGAAGCCATGTATAGACGGGGCTGTGAAGCTCACTCAGGCCGACCTTCAAACCCAAGCGGCACGAGCGGGTGGGCCTTCAAACGTATCTCAAGTGGTATCTTATAGCTCACGCTTCGTGGAGAAGATCTCAGATGTTGTCAGAAGTATGAATATCAGTGCGGCTTCTTCCATCAAGTTAGGAACTATTCAGGTCTCTGGAAATTCCCTCAGTGTGGATGAGGCCAAATTTGCGTCCAGTGACATGAATGCAGTTATCTCTGTCAAAGTTATCAATCGTAAGTCTTACACATCCCCAGCGGAGTTATGTTGTGTAGATGACTGATTTGCCACAGAGATCACTTCAGCCATTAAGAACCCTCCTTTGTCAGTCGTTTTCATAGCCGGCGGTGCGCTTCCACTAACAACTGGCCAGTATTCCACTGAAAACCACTGCCGGGATGACAAGCGAAAGGTTTTTCAAACTTTATGGTGATAGTTATATATCAGGTAAGCCTTGATACAGGAATGTCATCTGAATCGAACTTACGAAAAAGGCAGGTTTCATGGAAGGCGGCGACCTACATGGAATTGTGTCAATGAAAGTCCTGGACACTTCGAAGAAGACAAACGTTGAGACAGCGTGAGACTTATGGTACCGTATCTATACTGCTTGTACTAACATGAAGCAGACTTAAAGGCGCCATGAATGGTTCTGCCGGGGAGTTTACACTCAGTGAAGGAACCGCTAGCTCTACCATCGAAGCAGCAGTTCAGGAGACAGAATCCACTGTCACCGTCAACTGGTCAGGTGGGGGACAAATTAAGAATGACGATGCAGAGTGGACGCTCGCCTCGCTGATCAGCGCTGCATCTGCATTCCCTGGACGCGTTGCAGCTTGTCCACACAAGACATACGCAATCCTGACTCCTTACAACCGCAACCGGCACTTCGTCAAGTGGGCGGAGGAGAACAATATAACTATACCCGACTTTTCACCAGTTCAGCAGTATACACACGATCTTCTCGACAGTTTCATGGAGTTCAAGAACATTCTGAGTCGCATCCAAGCCGTTATTGCTAACCCCGTAGCCTACCAACCAAGTCCATTTGAGAACGCTGTCGATCTCCATGTTGAAGCACTAGTGGAAGAGCGCAAGAAAATAAAGAAAGAGATGGCAAAGATTGGTAGCATAGTTGACAAGCTGTTAGTTACGCTGTACTTTTCTATACTTATACAATCCGGTTAGCAGGCTAACATTCCTTTTATAGAAATTCCAGCCCCTCTACTCTTATCACTGAAGAGGTGGCTTCTCCAGAGGTCTGGGCAACCAGCCTCCCGGTTCTAGTACAATCTACAATGGCCGACAATAAGCTCACTGCCTCGGAAACAGCTCACATTATCAGTGGATTCTGCAGTCACGATCCAATCCAAGATACGGCCGAGCCCGAAACCCCCGCCAGCCTTGGCAACAAGATGAATGACAGCATGAAGACAGTACAAGATGCGATAAAGGAGAAGGAGAAGGAAGTAGAAAAGAACGCTCCAGTTGTTGAAATATGCTCGGCCAGCATCAAAGCAAGCCTCACCCAACAAGAACGAGCCTTTGTGGATTCAGAGTTCAACAAACGAAAATACTCCCAGTACCGATTTGGTGACCTAGTTGGAGTCCCAGGCGGAAGATTCTTTGTTGACACGCTATTTCTTGAAAAGGCAATAGTATCTGTATCATGGCCAGATCGTATCGAGTTACTTCTCCAAGATCTGAACGATAGCAGAGTTTATGCGGTGCGCATGACGTATCAGGAAACGCAAGAGTCACATGGTAAAAATATGGGAGAAACAGTAGACAGCACGTTTATTGACTTGGAAGAGGGAGAGGTTGTCAATCAAGTGACATTGGGCAGGAGAGATACGACTGGAGTGGCATTCATTCGGCTGTGTACCTCGAAGAATAGGGAGACGCGTATCGGCACACTGAAAGATTGTGTGGAGGTGATGAAATGTGTACCTTATGATGGCTGCACGGGGCTCAAGGGTTTCTGGGGTGGCGCGGGAGATCTCGTTGATAGACTTGGTCCTATTTGGGGTAGATAGAGTAACCTGAATACGTAGTGGCTGTGTATGTAGAGTGCAACGTGGAGACTTTGATCCATCTGAACGAGAATATGGGCTCCAGTCTGCAAGAGCATCAGCCAGAATGCACCAATACACATGAATCACATCGGCGGAGCCGCTCAATTCTGGACAAGGTGCGTAAGCTTTGGGTCTAGGCCCTTTTTCAGCCGTGACACAAACTCGCCGGTTCTTGAACAAGTTAGTGCAGGTCAGCCGCACTGAGCGTTTGCGGTTAGCTAGACTGACTTGTCAGATACGGGCCAGTCCTCCACTAATGCGGGTCTGAATCTTTGTTGGCTTTTGCGGCTATTGATTTTATGCTCAGACGGGACATTTATCTTACGAACTGGGCAGACCTAAACTCGTTGGAGCACCTGTTGCTCTCGCACTCTGTCGGCTCTCCTCACGAGAAATCAATCTACTGCTGACATACGCACAGCAACATGGATTGGATGGTTGAGAATTTCCAGGTCCCTGTACCTCTCGGAGACTGCTCAATCCATGTCCTTATCAAGAACCGAGAGTCCCTAGAATACGCTTTCATTATGGATGGCGGTGTGGACTCTGGCGAATATTCAGCCCACAAAGCAATAATTCAGGCGTTAGACTATGTCAAACGATATCTCGGTTCTCGTTACGGTATTGAAGAAAAGAGAATCATGTTCAATTTATGGGTAGTGACTCATTGGGATGCCGATCATTTTCGTGGCATGATGGACCTGATTGCAAAATTTAGCGAAAAAAAGAAGAAGAATGGAGAGATTGAAGAGGAAGAGGAACTCCCGGAGCCCACGGAGTGGATGGCTAAAATCTTCGTCAAGGATCCAATGTTGTATTGTGGGCACTTGGAAAAGCCATTCATTTCGCAAGTCGTAAGTGAAATACCACCAAGCTCTGAAGCCCTATATAGAATTTCAGCTAATTGGACATTTTATGAAACAGTCCGCACTCGGCTTTAAGTTGACAGGGGGCGAGTCAGCACTCGGGCTTGATATGCTCTCTGGGGTCAAGATATTTAATGAAAATGGAACGCCTAAGCCTCATGGGTTGGATGAAAGACGTCCACGGTTCTGCATAGTAGGAGCAGACGGCTACGGCATTTCAGTCCCAAGATTTCAGCAGCCTGTCAACAGAAATCAGTCGTCAATCCTAGCAGTGCTATTCTGGCCTGGGAAGGACAGGCAGTGCTGCTTCTACGCTGGTGGAGACGGGTTTCCAGAATTGGAAAGGAAAATAATCAGCGAATTTCTCACGAAAAGCACTATCATCAAGTTGGGCAATGGACTTGATCTGATGAAGCTTGATCATCACGGCTCTTCGCAAGAGAATATTTATGGTGGTGAGCTTCGAGTGGTAAAGTCAGCGCGGAAGTTGAAGCTAGCCGATATGCCAATTGGGATTTTCAAGGCCAAAAACTTCCTGGTCACACCAGGAAACCTGCATGGACACCCAAGTGAGTCAAGAACCATCCTCCTGTCTCACATTTTGACATAAGTTCTGATGATAGCAAACAGCCTATGACGTCGTCCAGTGCCTTCTTGATCTTCTTGGTTCAGCGACTGGGCTGACGAAGCTTGGAAGACCAAAAGGGAGAGTTTGGACCACGCGGTCTCCGTATTGGGCGACCAAGAAGGTTGTAACAACCAAAGACCTCAGCGTGTATCACAACCAGGATTTAGAAGAGATCCATGAGAAAAATCTTGATGCGTATGACGATCCGACGATACAAGGGTTGGATCCCGGTATGCTACTGGCCGTTGAATCTCAAAATAGTGGGAAACGTTTAGACCGAGCCAAAGCCCTCAAATATTGGAAGAAAAAGATACTACAGCAAGCTGCTATATTAGTAGGTTCTCGAATACTGCATTGCGGTTCACTAATGTGGTCACCTTGCCGTTCTCGTCTGTTCCAATATACTAAGAACGATGCTCTTACAGGATGGTGAAAATCCGACCGACTACCAGGTAGAGAAGAGAGCAGGGATCGAGCTGCTAGAGCTGGTAAGTGCTGTTATCTCGGAGAGGCCAGGGTCCTAACGTTATCTTGAGCTGGATAATGTCAAGAGGCACATGCCACTACCTGATGAAGAGGAAGGACCCAAACCAACCGATAATGCCATTCAAGAAGTTAAGGAAAATCCAACGCAAGAAGAAGAAGGGAAAAAAGAAGAACCCTCGGCGAGCACACAGTTCGACTGTGAGTATATAGCATACGATGATGTTATGAACCTCCGTTTTGCAGGACACGAGATGTGGAATCTTATCTGCAACCAGGGCATTGTACCTGCAGATATTGACCCATTCTTTATCGTGCACTTCAGTTGGGTCAACGGAGACTTCCAAACAGTCGAGTGCCTAGGCAGGGACGGCCATCACAAAGACTACAAGCCTGAGCCCAGCGTCCCGCCTCGTTACTCGCAGAGGCTGCGAGACCTTGCAAAAGCTCGAAATCAGAAGATTGAAGACCCCCCCACTACGGAGACCAAAGACTTGAGTATGGGAGAGGAACCGCAGATGATCAATCCCTTGGAGCAGGATGGGTTATTTCACGTGTCTGAAGAAAGCGGCTTCTTCTATGATGGTAAGAACCAGGAAAAAGGCCAGGATAGTGGCATTGACCTTTCAATGTTTGACCTCTTTGTTCCGCTTGGCCAATTTGAAGATCAGGCAATTAAGGATCATCAAAGATTCACTAATATTAGCGATATCAGTAGTCATACAGGTATAGACAACCTTCAGGGTATAAGCTCCATGGGCTTCGATTCCCTACAGTTCGGAAGCACTATTTTGCAAACTGACTTCTGTACAGTTGCATCTCTCGCTACCGGCATAAACAACATGCTTTTATCTTATGGTACGGGTATGAGAGACTTCAGTTCAACTTTCAAGACAAACGCCCAATTCAAGAAATCGGTTGCAACGTTTGAATTCACCTTGATAAACGGATCAAAAGCTCTCTCTGATTTTAGGCTTCAACTTGATGACTACGAGGACGAAGAAGATTCAGATTTTCAAGCCGAAGATTTCGAGGAAGATGAAGGTTCTGTGGCCTACAGCTCTACGGAAGAGGAAGGGGGTCAAGATTCGGTCCTCGATGCCGTATTGCAGGATGATGATGCAGAGATTGACAGAGCCCTGAGGAAGCTCGGAGAGCTTGAAGAAGCCTATAAGAAAGCCTGGGAAAAAAGCAAGCCCCCTCGTGGTAATGGGAATCGACAAACGCGAACACTGGAAAGGATGGCAAATGGAGTCTCGGAGATGAAAAGAATCAAAGAAAAAGCGGAGAAGGAGGTGGCAGACATTGATCCGACGCTGTTCACTGGAGACCTTGACGAAACCCCTCGCGCAATGATTGAGGAGCTGCTCGTGATGGCTATTACTTACATACCCCCTGCTCGGGAGACGAAGAAGCGCTCTGGCGGACGCAGCAAAGGCGCCGTGCGAAAGCAGACGGAACCCAAGAAGGACCTGATACCAAAGAAGAGGGGAAGAAAGTCAAAGAAGCAAATGGAGGTTGAGAAGGCTGAGAAAGACAAGTTGAAAAGGGAGTGGGAGGACGCCATGAGCTCCTCTAAGTCAGAAGATGAAATACCAAATCGGAAACAACACCAGAAAGGGAATAATATAGGTTTTTGAAATACAGAACACGACAGACAGCAGTAATACATATTGATTCATTTTCCCTTAGTTATTAAAATATAGTAATAATTACTTATCCTATTCTTAGAGTTTGTATATAGAGAAAGGTATGCCCTAGTAATAGTTTACTAATGCAATTTTCCAAGACCATTTACAACAATAGCCGCTGTGTCTATTAGCTAAAGTATAGAAGCGTAGTAGGTTCAGTCTGATCTGGTTATGAAGGAATAATATCTTTATATATTTCAAGCCAGTCAATCCTTAACAAGGCAGTATATATAATTGTATAAATCTATTGTTTTTCAAGGACTTTATTTCCCACTCTAGCCTTGGGCGTATTCCATCTCCGGCCGTCTAAGTCGTGAGCTAGAAGTGTTATTTGCAGTTGAGACTTGCGGCTGAGAGCTTATTCCGGCCAAGAGAACTTAGT
>JAAOAK010000475.1:0-43457 GCA_013396175.1 Fusarium denticulatum | reverse complement strand
TTTCAACCCAGCCACCCAATTTGTATATACTTTAAACAGTCACAACTCTATCAATTTAATTCCAATTAATTTCAAACCAACGCCAATCAATTCAGAATGCCTTCTTTTACTGAAAAAGATATGAGCGCCGCGCTTCAGATGGTTGCGGACGGTATGTCAGTGAACAAAGCAGCCGAAGCTTGTGGCATCAACCGTTCCACGCTCCAAGGTCGGATCAAAGGAAGTGCAACACCAAGAGAAGCCCAAAAACCTCGCCAAAAGCTCTCTGATACTCAGGAAAAGCGTCTTCGAGACTGGATTGTTATCCAAGCTGATCTAGGATGCCCTGTATCGCATCAGCAAGTCAGAGAGTTCGCCAGCAAGATCGCCGTCCGCAACGGCTTCCCAGAAGGCGTCGGAAAGAACTGGTTACAGGGCTTTTTGGGACGAAATCCTGATATCAGGACTTTAAAAGGCAAGAAAATTGACTCTGATCGATATCACGGAGCTTCTTCTGAACTGATAAAGGCATTCTTTATGCTCCTCATGATGCCGGCGATACGCCTAGTCAAGCAGGGGAACAGATACAACGTCGACGAAGTTGGAATGATGGAAGGAATAGGAATGAACGGTCTATTCCTTGGTCATCAGTCGAAGAAGTCAGTACTTATTCGTCAGCCTGGTTCTCGTGCCTGGATTACAATTCTCGAGTGTATCTCGGCAACCGGGAAGGTCCTGAGACCTACAGTCATTTTCAAGGGGAAAACAGTCCAACAACAACATTTCCCTAAGGATTTAGACTTCCTGGAAGACTGGGAATTCGCCTGCAGTGATAAGGGATGGACGAGCAATAAATTGGCGTTGGTTTGGTTAAGAAAAGTCTTTATTCCATCGACGCAGCCCGAGAAGAAGAATGAACCCCGACTTCTTATTCTTGACGGCCACGGAAGTCATGTGACGGAAGAGTTCCTTTGGGAATGTTATAATAACAATATATATCTGTTATTTCTTCCTGCTCACGCTTCCTATGTCCTTCAGCCACTGGATGTTGCAGTTTTTGGTCCTCTGAAGAGGGCATATCGTCATCTTCTTTTAGATCTTACTTCTGTCTCTGACGACAGTCACGTCGGCAAGATTACATTTCTATACACTTACGACAAGGCTCGGAGAGAAGCTATCACGAAGTCTAACGCGATTGCCGGCTTCAAAGCCACTGGACTGTGGCCTGTGAATCTGGCGAAGGTCCTGATGAACCCGATGGTCACAGAGACACCTTCTCCCGCTGTCACAGCAAATTCGCCGCCAAAAGAGCAGGATTTGAGTCTCCTGAAGACTCCCCGTTCGTCTGTACAGCTTCGGCAAGCTCTGGGCCAAGTCCCAGCTTCTGCAACGCAAGATCCGACCGTCAGGCTGCTTTTCAGGAAGATTGGCAGTCAATTAGACCGTCATAACTTCGATATTGAGCGACAGAATAGAGAAATAAGTGTTCTACAGCGGGAAAATGAAGAAAATCGACCAAAACGGCGTAAAAAGGTTATCTATAACCCAAATGCGGAGTTCGCAAAGATTCCAGCAATAAAGAAAGCTCGTGAACAGATGTGGAAGACTTTATAACCGGAAAGAACAGCCAACAGGGTCAAGAAATTAAAACTTGAGGATCTTTGTACTAATTTCCATTTAAATATTCACTGACTGAAGTTTCATTTAATATAAAAAATGTAGTGTTGTGATAATTAATTAATTGATCATGATATCGGGTTTTTGGTGTTTTGGCCGAGGTGGCCAGTCTGTGGGGGTGGCCGGTCTTTGGGTGGGGGACGTTATGAGGTAGTCTTTCAGCTAGCCAAGCTTGCTCTAGAGACAGGGCCTAGCCGCACACACCGATCTGGGTCCTACTTGGAGGCTCTAGAGGCTCAAACTCTCACCGAACGTTTGGGACCTGACCTCGTGATAAGGCTGCCAGCACGTATGAGATTCCAGAGAATGCCTTGTGTCTGGGAATGACGTCGGAAACACCAGGATGGTGCGTTTCTTCTCGACTGCCGACCGTTTTACGTGAGCTTGCTTTTTGGTCTCGTGGTGTCTTATCTTGTCCAAAGTGCCCGTCACGAGACTAACAATGCATGGCGGTGAACTTTGACTGTCTGCCTACGTTGGCCAATACGTAGACCTATATCGCGCAATCGCTCTTCGCTTCGCTCATGACTGAACGATCCGTTTCGACTAACAAGTTTTTGCTCTTATTGGATACTGTGCCGACTTTGAGCTCCTTCTTCGCCATCGCCTCTACCGAATTATAGTACCCCATGTCAATAGTCAAGTGCAGGGGTCTGAGCAAGACATAGTTTTTTGCAGCGAGGATTGGCGAACGATGAGACGCATTGTGGATTAGTCGTTCACTCATCGTAGACTTTTTACGAGGAAAAGGAAAACAGACATGCAGGAGAGAGGGTTATCGTTATCCTGGGGTCCATTCTGACGGGTCGTGGAGTGAAACGAGAGAGTGCGAGTGCGTGTGATTCATTGGTAGAAAATCTTTGAACAGCAACCAATGGCATCGATGAGTCCTTTGGCGATTGACACTCGTGGGCGCTTTATGTTGGGGATTTTCAACGAATGGGAGGGAGTGCGAGGGACGAGACGTTCGTGTTCACGGGACAAAGCAAATTCGTAGAGCGGGATAAGGCGGGACGTTGAACGCTGAAGTTGTGAGTCCCGTCCTGTCCTGTCTGTTGAGTATCGTGCTCTAGTATCGTCAGAGAGGTGTGCAAACCGCTGCTGCTGCTGCTGCTATCCCAACATTCTCGCGTCTAGCATAGACGCCGCAAAGAATGGCCCCATAAAGACGGACTCCTCTCATGATGCTATTCTTGTACCAACTTGGCCGCTACCTTGGCTGCAGATGCAGCTGGTCTGGGGCTTGGTGTTTGACCGACAGGGTCGAGGGTGTAGGTATTTCGCCCCAGGATCTCTCACCCCCGGTCAGCGACCAACGACGACCAAGTCCTGCCACTGAAGGAGTTGATTCGAGGTCTTGGACTTCATGTCATATTGCGAAGATGGCAGAAAGGATATACAATTCGAGATGAATACTGTCAGATCATCCTACGAAGGATCCGATAATGATAGACTTTCCCCAATGCGGGGCGATTTTATAACGGGACTCGCCCGTTGGGACGGTAAAAGCTTACCCTGAATTCTAAAAATGCGAATGACAGGTCCACTCATGGTTGGACTTGAAGGTCCATGCAGCAGCACTACGTCCAAGTTTTGTTGTTATTCGCAATCGTGATCACTAACCTCAATGAGATGAGACGAGACGATAGGCGTCTGGTGTTTGCTTACGCACATCATACTGAGGAACGGATCTGGAAGGTGAGGCTGGCTATGGGCAAGACATTTCAGAGACATGCAGACCAGATTAACCTGTGGGAGAGGAACAAAGTGAGACATTTGATATGCATGTCTAAGACATGCATATACCTCCAACGACGTCGCATATTTGTGCTGAAGAACAAGAACAAGGAACAAGCGCCGTCCGTCGTGTTTCTACTCTACCTCGGAGTCACGGACAGTTTCTTAATCCTCTGCTCCAAACTCTCATTGTCTTCACACCCACGGCTCTGTCCTTCGGCTCCGGACATAGATTCACGACCCCTGACTATTAGAAACTCAAGACGTCAAGAGAAAAGATAATCGGTCACTGGGAATACCATTCCTACCCCCCCTCACACAGCTTCATCATCTCCAAAACGGGACGCAACCACCAAATGTCAGGACTATATACCCTGCACCCGCATGAGTTCTTGATCAGGCTTTTTTCATATGAGGAGGTATTAGACTATGATTCGGTGTTATCTTTTTGCCGATAACATTTATCTTTCCATATCTGTGCACGCACTCCCTCTTATTGTTTACCCACCCTTTTGTCTGTCTCTCCTCTAACATCTCGGGTTATAGAGATCCAAGATTGGTCCATGATGAGCGGCCATCGGCCCATCCCTTTCTGGTCCACTCTACTCACTAACTAAGTAACTAACTAACTAATGTCAACGGTCCAGCCCAGCCCAGTTCAAGGTTAACCAGTCGTTTAAAGATATCCTTCTCTCACGTTTTCGTCTCTGTCTCTCTCTTTGTGAAGCCCCACTATGGATAGCCCACACCAAGGGTCCTTCAAGGCGACCAGGATTGGGAGTGCAAATCGCTACAAGGGTGTGGTGCCCAATCACTGCGTCAAGATGCCATGAGGGCTTTCTCATAGGATAATATGGATATGCACCCCGAAGGAGGGAACGCGGCGCAGTAGCACGCTTGGAGTTGATGTGCTCCGCAGCGACTTATACTACCAGCTGCTGCAGTGTTTTCTCTAGACTCTCGCTGACCAAACGGATGAGTCAAACTTGGCGGGAGGGTTTTATCGCGTCGCATTGCATCGCATCGCATCGCATCGCAGGGCATGGGCGGACTCCACGCCCGAGATGTGATGCCTGGCAAGGCAATGCCTGCAACCTCCCAAGCCAGACCAGGATTAGGAGAAACGCCACAGTCAGAGTCCTCCATCCTCTCTCTCTCTCTCCTCTCCACCAAGCATAGCATGTACCTCTGCCCATCAGTCCATGTATTCATGTACCAGATGTCGTCGTCCACTCATGATGATGGCCCCAGAAAGGTCGTCCATGGCCTAAATACTACTGTACCTCTCTCTTCCTAGTTATATGCTCCCGTTTCCGTCTCGGCCCTCCCCGCTGCTACCATCTCTCTCCTCTTGACTTACTTACTTCCTTTTTCTTACCTTATCATATCTATACCCATTCGCTCTCTAGTTTTGCCACTGTCTTGTGTCTCCTTGTCGTCTACCTTACCATTGCATTGTCTCTTCATCTCTTAAACTTCTTCAACTCATCTAATTATCCTTTCCCTCTTCCTTGTCCTGTCTCACTTCCTCCACTTACACTCCAACCTTGGAGCGACACTACTGTACTAAAGCCCGCACCTCAAACACTCATCACATCAACCGAAGCGCCAGCTCTACCGTCCGTCAACCAAACTTTTAGACGCGGGTTTATCCCACAGCCCACACCATCACCCAACGAACTAGGCCTCTTCGAGCTGATAAATTTACCCACACCAATTCTTAGAGTAACGATTCCCCTCCACACTAATAACGACGACTCTACCTCGCTCTCCCGAGTCACGGTCTCAGTTACTTTTCTTTTTTTGACTTTCATATATATCGTACACCTATTCAGAATCTTCCCGGCGAAATATGGGATTAAGTATACGAAATCGATCCTGAAGAAGGCTGGAAGATGGAATCTTACAGATTGGGGTCTGGTATCCCGACCAGGCCCTCGGAGCCGTCTCGCATAAGACGGCCTGGCCCGGGAATGACAATGGGAACTGAGCCTGGAGTTACCTTGAATGCTCCAAAGCCGCTCAACAGATCAGGAAGGAGGGAAGAGATTCCACGACCATTACCGAAGCCCTCTTCCATCTCACGTCCATCAGCAAGGCCTCCTCAACCTTCTACTACTCGACGACCATCAATTCCTCAACCCGTACCACGGCCTAGCCTTAATCATCAAGCCCAATCATGGGGTTCTTCTTCTACTTCAGCATCCACACGATCAACTGCCAACCATCGTGGAGGTTCCGGATCATCATCATCAGCCCAGTCCATGGACAACCCAAGGTCTAACCCAAACGTTCTGCGTAGGAAGAAGTCATCATTATCCGGTGATGTCAAGACGACGCGGACTGGCTCATCCCGGACAGACTCTTTTTCTTCGTCCCAACATAAGCGCCAAGGCTCACTCGACCCTGCTTTCGGCTTCCATCTGGATAGAGAACTTACCAGCAGTCCTGCCGAGATTCAAATTGCTGAGGTTGTAGAGGTGAAGAAACCTTCCAAATCACCAGTTATCTACCCCGAACTGGACCGTTATCGCAACATTCGACGTCCGTCTGACAGCTCGGATAACCGCATTGAGGTTCCGTTCCGGTTAGCGACACACGATCTTCCACCTCCAACTCCAGCCAGCCTACTGTTTTCTGGAACTAGTGGAAGCCCATCTACTAGGTTCTCCGAGTCACCTGGACCAGGGTCCTATAGTCGCGACACCACGCCCACCTCAATTGCTTCCCAGTCTCCTGGTCTTGTTGCACCCCTTCGCGCCCAGAACAAGAACCGACTGCAAAGTCCTATCCTTAACAGACCTCCTGTGACACGAAGAGCCGGTGGAAGTTTTCCTAACGAGGTCGATGCCATCACCGTTGATCCTCATGGCCTCGCCGCTGTTAGAGAGTCCCTGACTTCATCCTCGTCGAACTCTACCGTTCGAGAAGCCACCATCAAGAAGAAGACCAAGAATCTGCCTCCTCCTCCACCCAGTCCTCCACCACGGAAGTCATCACAGTACTTTCGTGAGGAGACATCGTCGCCCAAGTCGGTACGCAAGGTATCAAGACCTGTTTTGCGATCCCCTTCCCCTGAGAGAAGTGCCCAATCTTCCGCCTCGCCTAGAGCCGTGCCACCTTCACGACCCAGCAGAGATGGCACCCCCGACATGCAATCTCAACTGTTCAACCCCATGCCAGTTATCCACAGCAATCTTTCCACTCAATCCCTCCCATCAACCGAAAGACGTGGAAGTGAATCTGCGGCTGCAGCAGCTCTGTCGCCCCCAAAGCCACAGTACACTCATGGAGGCCGAACAGCATCAACTTCACAGCTCCCCATCAGAGGCGAATTGTACGCTCAACCAGCAGCCAAGGCAACCGTCGAATCGAAGAAGGGTAAGGGCCTCGAGCCACCTCGAATGACACGCACACCGAGCCCTAATGTGGCAACCTCCTCTTTCTCGCGCTTCCCGTTCTTTAGTCGTAAGAAGCACGCCAACGGAACACAAGCCGAGAAGAACGAGAAGGAAAAGAAGACTCTCCGCAAGGGTCCTGTAGCTGGCACAGGCCATGAAGGCTATGGACGCATTGGTGCTTCCAAGAGACGCAGTGGCAGTATCAGCAACATGACACGCAATTCTCCTGGTAGTCAAACAACTCAGGAACCCCGTTCTAGCAACGATTCCTTCTTTGCAGACCGGGTTAACCCAGTGGTCATCGCTGGAGGTGCGGTTATCGAGAATCGAAATGCAAGCTCTGAAATCTCTCGAAGTGTAAGTTCCCAGAGCCTGGCGACCGAGGAGTCGAGATTCGGAAGCTCGCCTTCATTGGCAGTATCTCAAGATCAGCCTCGAAACACTTTGTGGCCATCGCCCATGTCACGCACCCCACACCCAGCTTTTGGTGCTCGCCGTCCCTCCGAGAGCAGCGATTCTGAAGGCCCTACGATGAAGTCGACGTTGGCTTTCCGAAGATCTGTCCATCGTCTCCGATCTTCGCCGGATGACCCGCTGAAGCTGCCTCAGCCCATCAACACATCAGGTTATGCATCGTCGCCTATGACAAGCTTTGATACCAGTGTCATGTCTGATGAGTCCCACTTCGAACTGCAACGGGAGATTTCTCACGAGGCTAAGTCTTCTCACCCTGCACCCAAGAAACTTGTCAAGAGACCTCGGTCACCTCGCAAGTGGAATCTATTTGGAAGATCAACCCAGACGCAGCAACCTAAGCAAAGTGAGAAGGTTTCAGCTACTGTCAAACCAGTGGAGAAGAAGCCCCTTGCATTCTACGCCATGATGGATTCGTCAGAGCAAGAGGACAGCGAGCCCATGGACATTCAAGATGTCTTGAGGTTTGCCGAGGTTTACGGAAAGTCACCGAGTGTTGGTGGTACTCCCGAGCTTTCGCAAGGTACACCAGAGATGCGGTCGTCAACCAATTCTCCAGTACGACCAGCCGAGTCAGCTAGACCCCCAAGGCGGGAGAGCATCGAGATGAAGACCAAACCTCGGCTGCCTGTACCCCAGCAGACTTTGATGTCCAAGAAGCCTACTCTTCAGCCTCCGTCAACAAGCACCACTGCTGGTCGACGAAGCCGACTACCTCAAGTCGGTAGAATCCCCAAGGTTGTGAGTAACCGTACTGAACATGTGTCACCTATGAGCTTTTCTAGGCCTTTCAGAGCTAGCATGCAGTTGGCACCTGAGAACCTTGAGGTCTATGACCCTGAGTCAATAGCCAAAGGCCCTTCGCCTTCCAGGCCCTCGACTCCTGTCCCTGATTTGACTACCGATGGTTCAACAGCAGGAAGCACCAACAACCTCTCATCAAGGGACTCCAACCCTCTTGCTTTAAGCCGGGTTGAAAAAGAGTTCTTAGCCTTTTCGCCTCGCAAGGACTCCGAGGGAACCATTGGTACATCTAGCTCTAGCTGTTCTGGCATTCTCGCCTTCTCTGGCTCTACTGCTGTGATCCCGCAGCCTTATGATCCACCTGCTGAAGATGAGGTGTGGGATGAGTATGATGATCTCCTTGGAGAAGATGCTGGCAAAGCACTTCCCTCGGCAACTTCGTCACGAGGTACACCGTTCCATCTTGAGACTTACGAGTCGAAGCTGGCTAGCAAGGAGGAGCCCTTGGAGTCGCCGACGATTGTCTTCGATAAGAAGGCAAGCCGACAATCCAAAGCAACAACCATCTCCAGCACTTGCAGCGCTGATATGACTGAGCGCCTTCGAGCGGCTTTTCAACCTCACCCAAGCCCCAGTACTCCCTTCTCAGTCTCCAAGTTTGTTTCGGGTTATGAAGACCGCAACACCAACACCAACACTGAGGTGCCTGCAACTGGTGAGGTATCTCGGCGAAGCAGTCGATCTTCCCGCAAGACAAGACGATCTGATGCCAGCTCCTCTTCGGAGGATGGGTCACCACTCGCACAAGTCAACCTTAGAGTTGGTTCAATGACGGTAAGCAAGTGGCTTACCTTTGGCCATGTTCTCTTCAGTGACGTTCGCCATGAACTGGTTCCTGTTGAGGGATCACTGAAGAGGCACTCAATCCTTGTGATTGATGGCCTTGGTAACGATGATTGGTCATTCTACGCTGCGGAGACATATCCAGCTGCTACCTTCTTCAACCTCTCTCCTCGCGCTCCTCTTCCTGAAGAACTCAAGAGTTCATCTTCGAGCTTTCCTCTCAGCCCTCCAAACCACCATCAGATCCAATACGTCTCTCACCTTGACAAGTTTCCCTTCGCCCCTCAGAGCTTTACGGCTGTTGTGTACCGCTTCCCCGTCGCAGCTCCTGAAGCATACTACCGCAGCATCCTCACTGAAGCTCGTCGTGTGCTGAAGCCAGGAGGCTTCATCGAGCTCTCCATTCTTGACGTTGACCTGAACAACATGGGCAACCGGGGCCGGCGTACAGTCCGCCGTCTCAAAGAGAGGATCAATGAGAAGACACCTGATACTAGTCTCGGATCAACCGCGGACCTCATTGTTCGTCTTCTCGGTAAGGTTGGTTTCACTACCATCAAGGCAGCACGAGTGGGTGTGCCTGTGGCAAGTTCCGTCACTCGCTCAGACAGCAACGCCGACAAGGGCAAAGCTACTGCTGAGAAGAAGAAGGATCCGCCAAGTCTATCCGAGATGATGAGTGATAACAGCCCCTTGGCAGACGAGGGCATCACCAAAATGGTCAGTCGCGTTGGCCGATGGTGGTATACACGATGCTATGAGAACGCAGCTGAGAACCCCTCTGGAAAGAGTATCTGGAGCGATAAGTCTCTACTCTCTGAGTCTGAAGAGCTCGGTACAAGCCTGAAGCTCATGGTCTGCTGCGCTCGAGCTCCTCTTGAGCGCATCACCAGTGTCTAAGCACTTAACACAACACAATATTTTCTTCCTCTATTTTTCCTTATCGGTCACAACTTTGCGCAAGATACGCAAGTTTAATTGGAAAGCATTACAGGTTGGAAGATTCCATGCGGCGCAAGCCCATTCCTCAGAAAAAGAGGCTATACCACAAGATTGAACCACGGAAGCAATCTTTATTTCATTTCGTTCCTCTACAGCAGAGGTATAAGTTCTCTTTTACTTGTTTGATTAATCTTCGGTGCCGCAAGTCGGGTTAGACCACGCACTGGATGCACTGGTATTTCCAGCTACGGGGTCATTTTTTGGGTTCTTAATATGGGGGAAATGCTGGACATTGCACTCCGCAGAATTTGGAAGAGGAGTGCAAAGGATTGGGGAAAAAAGAAAGACGGGATAGGGATGATTATGAAGTCTTGATGATTGAACGTGAGGAGGAGATACGACTTGATATTTGAGCATGTTGCATAGAGATACCCATTCATGCTTTGAGGAGCCAGAACGAGATAGCAAGCGGCATTACTGTTCTTCCACTCTTATTACATTCGTTGCTTCGTCTATTGTTTGGATTATATATGCCTAGACTCATAGGCTTAAAAGTCTACTATACAGATTGTGTTGTACAAGATCTATAGATTGTTACAATATTCATGAACATCATTCAGTCTTCGCTGGCACAGTCTCCACCGTGCCCTCAGCTTCAGAAGCTCCCTCATCCTCAAATTCACACTCAACTTCAGAAGAACTCTCCTGTGTAGAGGACTCAACTTGGGAGCGTATTTGATCAATAGGCCATCGCCTGAGAACAGCTACAAACCCACCACCAGTGACTCGCTCACCCACCTTAGGTCGCATGACCTGCACTGCAGCGCCCTCGGGGTTTTCTCTGGGGATAACGGTTTTGACATCCCACTCCTTGCCACCGCCAGTATCAAGAACACCGTCGGCTGTTGTCGAAACCTCAAGTTCAATAACCCTCTCAGGGCGCATGGGCTGGCCTGTGCGAGCAACCCAAGTTTGGAAATCGCCGATTTGACTAATGGAGGGTGTGAAGATGACAAGAAGGCCGTTAGGGTGGAGGGCCTGAATAACCTGGGAAGCGTGGTCGTGAGCGGAAGGGAGGTCGAGGATTGCATGAGACAAGAAAGGCTGGTTATCCGTCTCTGCCAGACGGGATGAGATATACTCGTCTATGGAGCCGACATGGAAGTCTATAGTAGGAAAGTACAAAGAGCGGCGGAAGTGGCGAATCAGTTTATGTGCTGCGCGCGAGTGTTTAACGTTCCGGTCAAGGGTATGTAACACGGCGCGACGGCTGGACCGGTAAGAGTCGAGGGCAGCCTGGTCTTCGTCGGCGAGATCAAGACCAAACCCATCGGTCCTGTAGCGTGCCGTGCAGAGGGTGTTTCGCAGGCTTGGAGGTACAGCTGGGTTTGCTGCATGAAGAGCACGAGCGAGGTGTAGCGACAAGCTCCCCATTCCAGTACCAGCCTCAAATATCTCAAACGGCTGGGTTGGATGGTTGGGATCTGCGTCGTATTCCTCTTCACCAGGCCGGGAAAGGTTTAAATCGAGGAGCGACACGATGGTATTCGCATGATGGGGATATATCTAAGAGTCAATCCCATATCAGTAATAGCGATTGAGTTCCATTGGCACTGTATCGTACCGGTGTGGCCTGTCGCGGGCTGTTAATGATGTATGAAGCCAAAGTCGGTTCATGAAGAGTGACAGGGCGCCCTGAGCTGTCATTCAGAATATCAAGCACCTGGCGACCAATGAGCTCGGACGAATTGATAGAAGCACCATAACCAAGTCTTATTCTCGTATCGGCGCGGAGAGGAGACGTAAGATGCCATTTGGGAGCTTTAATGCCCTGTTGGCGCAGGAAGAGAACGTCGTTTTCTGGAAGAACGTGGGTTTAGCATCCATGATGAGACTTTGGGAGGGCAAAGGCGGGAATTGACTTACTTTGGATGGTGCGCGATGAAGAGTAGAACCGTTTCAGGGGGGTGAAAGGGAGGCCCGCGAGGGCTGAAGGGTTGGATAGGCGCATGACGGGGGGCTTGAGCGGTGGAGAGGTTGTCATGATGAGGATTTGTAGAGGTTTTCGTTTTGCGCCGGGGATAGCTCGGAAATAATTCACGGGGATCATGGCTGTGGCGACCATGTGAACCTCAGAACTGATGCAGACATGAATACTAAGTAATGTTGTCGGAAGCAGTGGTTGGAAACAAGTACAATTTATACATACTTTGTAGATAAATGTCTATTCGTATTACCTGATTTCACTACCAAGGTCTCGACTTGTAATTTTGGCCCAGGGTATCGCCTTCCCTCGTTGTGGAGGGGTTTGTTCGTATCCTTCCTTCCTTCCTTCCAACCTTTGGTTCCAAACCTTCGCGCCTGCCTTGCACCTTCTCAATGTAAACCTCTTCATTTCTCTTTAGAGCGCCGTCATTTTGAAGACTCCCCAAACTCCGCCATCATCCAACCTCGTCTCGTCTTATCAATACCCGGCGCGTCAGTTACTTACTATTATACAATGGGGGATGTCATATCATAATCGACCAAAACCAAAATGTTCAAGCACGTTTCCCCCAAATCCCGCTGCGCTGCGCTGTGCTGGCTAACGCAAAACCCAAAGAATAAACGCCAATCCATGAGACGTTAAAAACCCACAAAGAAAAGATATGCTTGCTCGGTAACAGACTCCAGGCTGTGTACTCATCAATGGGATCATGATCGAATCCAAAGTTATCGGTGCCAAGATATGTACATATACTGGCAACACGCGTAGTAGTATATCGTGCAGTCGTTGGAGCCGCCTCCGTCACAATACTTGTTGAAAACACCGGCTTCGTCGAATTACATACGTCAGATCCTGATACTACGCATCAGGACCAAGAACAATAAACGATCTGAGATCCTGCTCAGATGAACGAATATTTTGAGCTCGACATTTGCTGGCCCATCGCGGCCGCCCACGAGTCCTGTGCTTGGAGCTGTTGTGGGCGTTGCTGCTGTTGTGACTGCCGATGCTGATATTGGTGGCTGTGCTGATGCTGGCGTTGTTGCTGCTGGTGAGGAATATGTTCTGGTGCGTGCTCCGTGGTATGGAAGTCCTCCTCGAAATACACAAGAACGCGAACCCCGACATGTTCCTCGAGAAATTGAACACCAGAATCGTATCGACGCCGACAGCGCTTCGTCCAAGGATCGACCTTGACGGGACTGTGATAGCAGAACATGTTCGGTTGCTGGCTACGAATAGGGAATAGAAGTCCCATGCCTCTCATGTGATGCCAGAGGTCGATCGTTGCTTGCTTAGTCGCATCAGATTGAGGGTGCGCCGCGAACATCAACTGGACAATTGTATATCGCAGAACGAGGACGTCGACGCTTTCAGGGCCTAGTCGTTGCTCCAATTGTCGCTGCAGCAGTCGCAGTTCGCCAATCAATTTTTCTAGTCGCTCTTGATTCACATGGTTATAAAACATGGCGAGGTCAACCCATGTTCGAGCCACATAGGGATGCTTGCGACCATAAATGGCCTCCAGCTCCTCAGCGATGGTTGGAATGCTTCCCCACAGCAATTCCGATAGTGTGCCTGGTCCATGCTTCTGTTGCACCTCATATAAGCAAGAGAAGATCTGCCGCAAAGGATGTGACCTCTCGAAGTTGGTCGTCGAGTATGCCGCTAGATACTTGCAGAGGGCCGTCATCATTCCTGGATCGCGATGAACCATACCCAGAAGCAACTCCTTGATTCCCTGAGGAGACAACTTCTTCAGATCTGATTCAAGCTGTTGGAAAGCCTTCATCAGGAAATGACCACCCTGATCGTGGTCCTTCATCTCGAAATAGTGGTTAGCCTCAAGAAGAAGATCACTTGAGCCCGCTCCCCACACCATGATAGTTTGCCATCCAACTTGGGCGTCAGTCTCGACTTCGAATTGTCGACATTGTAAGAACGCTTTCCTCATGTTGCTGATGATGATTTCTTGAGCCCGAAGGAGATCCGGTGATTGGAGATATCCTGGTGTTGGAGGCGGAGTTGGTGTTCTGCATCTGATATGTGCCGGCAAATCGGCAGGCAGTTCGAAATCGACCAAGTCGTACTCGGTAACACCCTTTCTCTTCAAGTAGGTGCCCAGATTAACAACCTTGCCGTTACGAACGAATTCAGACACCTTGCCCTCAGCGTCGCGCTGGAACTTCATGGACAGCAGGCGCTTCACTTCTTCTTCAGTATTATTCTTCACAAAACCCCATTGCGAGAATCGAGTCTTGTACATTTTTGGTCTACAAAGGATGAGTTATGGCACTCAGTGGGAGATGAATAGGGACTTACGTTGCCTGGAAGCCATACTGGTCGGCCATGACAGACATGACCTCTTTAAGTGGTTTCCTCTCCTCAAGATACAGTTTACGAATTGTGTGCTTGAAGGACTCCCATGCCTCAGCGGGAACCTGTTCTCTTGAAGGACGGCTTCCTGCTTGAGATCGTTGAGATACAGAAGTCCTTCGTTCATTCTGAGAAGATTTAGCAATGGGTTCCCTCGCTCGAGATCTCACGAAACATACCGGAGGCAGCATAGAGGAGGTGGAGGCTTGAGAAAGTTGTGGTGTAGAGGGTTCCTGTTTAATAGAAGGGCTAAAAGGGCCAGGTGTGGACATTGATGATCGGGAGGGTTGTCGAACAGGCCTAGGCGGCTTGACAGGCGGCTTCGCAGGGGCCTTGCCTTTAGCATTAAAGGTGGAATTGGTATTAAAATCCAAGACCAGCTGGCTTCCGGCGTTCATCACAGGTTTAGGTGTAGAGGGGATCGGGGGTTTTGCGAAATAGCCGGAATTTGAGGAAGTACTGCTACCTTGTGGTTGATCCAAGGAGGGTTTAGAAGTCATTGGTACTGGTGGTCGCCATATGGCAAATCCAGGCGTACCCGGCATACCTGGGGTAACTGGACCGGGTGAGGTGATTTTGGTGCTCATGCTAGAATTTGGCATCATTGAAGGCCCAGCCATGGATGCTGTCTCCATCGGGGTCGTCACTCTATTGTTGTTGACCATGAAACTGTTCATACTTCCGAAAGGACCGGACGGCGAACCCACACCTGGACTGTGGACTGGTATATCATGAAATCCGCCAAAAGCGAGGGCGGGCGGCGGGCTAACGATCGGACTGGTGACTCTTGAATGGCCACTCAAGAGTCCATAGTTGGGCTCTGCAGGACTGGCGAGAGGACTTGTAACGATAGGCGAGGTGACACTGAAGTTTCCGAACGGCGAGGAAACGGGAGGCTCTTGATGTACTGGGCTTGTTACGACGTTCGATGGTCTTGGAGGTAGAGGGGGCGCAAAGGATTTGTTCTCGAAATGCGCAACCAGACGTCCAACGCCACCTCCTCCGCCATGCGAAGAGCTCATGTTATCGAGTTCGACATCTTGAGACATGGGGTCGTGTTGATCGAATCGCATGTCATATTCTGCTGATGGAGTTGGCGCCCAATCCATACCGGATGAGTCGCCATAGGATGCGCCGCCATCGTGATATGATTGCGAATTTCCCGTCGAAAAACTATTTGTGTTGTTATTGTTCATGGTGAACCTGTGCCAGCCTTGGTCGGCGAAACCATACGACGAATCCTCATTGTTGTCGGAAGGGCGAGGCCCGCCTGCTGAATGGTTAAACATGTCGCCGGTGATGCCTAGGCCGGACGTGAGAGGCCCGGTCTGCTGGCTGAAAGGCAGTCAATGACGGACTGAGGCGAGTCGAAGGCCTCGGCTGTGTCCTCAGTCGCCAATGCGAGAATTCATCACTCGTTAATGTGGCGAGCGGGAGAGCTCAGATGGAGGTTCAAGAACGGGAGGATGAATAGGCGGGCAGAAACGCTCATGTCTATCGGTACGTATAATAATAAGGAAGAGCGCTCGAACGGACGGTACAGGCAAGAGCGAGCAGAACCAAACCAAGAACGACAACCCAGCGGACACTACCAGAACTGGGGTGTCTGCCGCCTGTAGGACAGTGTAGTGAGTCGCACCAAAGCAATGGCCAGGGCTTGCTAACGTTATCGTTCCCCAGACTTGACGCAGCAGCTAGACAAGATATGGGCGGTGCTGTGATAGGACCATCAATGCAATGGGAGCCAGAAAAAATACGGGGAGCGTCCACGGCCAGAACGCCAAGTAATGCGCGTGAGAGAGCGCCAGCAAAAGTTCCCTCGCCAAAGTTTCCCAGAAAGGCAACCCAATATGTTGTCTAGAGGAGGCTGGAGTGGGCTCTTTGAGGGAGATAAGAGGGAAACAGACATATCCTCGGTTCAGCAGTTCCGAGGGTTTATGGTTAAAACCAAACGCGGTCAAAAAGCATTCAGGCACAGCTAAAACACAGCAGCAATGACTCTCAAAATCAACGACTCGAGTTACCAGGCAGTGCAGAGGCGATAAAAGAGAGAACGACCTCAAGAAGACGAATTATGAATTGGAGATTCAGCAGCACAGAGAAAGAAGGGCCGATAAGGCTGCACTAGAAACTCAGAAAGACAACGCCATCGCTGGGGTCGATGATACTCAACCAGTGAGATGAAAGCTTTCAGGGGTGCGCTTGTGAGAGCATGCGACCAAACGGCCAAAAGCAGAAGGTGGACAAGACGGAGACACCACCCTAACTTAGAAGCACCAATCATATTGACTCGATACGGCTCTGGGGGCTCGTACCGACAGGGAAATCTGCCGAGGGGATTAGCATTCCAGCGTGTTATCCTATGTGTATGCTCTGAGAGGATTGAGTTCTGAGATATTCCAGAAGGCTTCGTTATCTTGGTCTTCTCTCTCAGCTTAGCTGAATCAAAGGCACCACAAGAGACAAGACGCAACTCTATTCCCCTGATATTGTCAGGTGCTGCAAGAGTGACAACACGATCGGCACGGCACATTCTGTGGGCAAGAAGAAATGGGAATGGTTTCGGAGAAGCCTGGGACTTGGACTTGAACTTGGAAACTTTACTGGCCGTCCGATCGCTTCGGCCGTGGCGCATGCCACTGTCTGTTCGACCTGCTGTTTCTGAGGCCACACCGTGAGTTGGTCTAAGTGGCTAGTGACGAAGTTTGCCTGGCGTTGTCACCCTGGAAGGATTGCTGCTTGAGCGCGAATCAGGGTACCGAGACGCAGGCTCTGCTGCGAAGCTCAGTATCTCGACGCGAAGGAGCTCTATCGATCTTCAGTCAGTCTGCTCCAATCAAATGAGGAGACTGCCCTAGGACAGTGGTTATCTCGCAAATTGAAGGAAGACACAATGTTGTGGGGGAGCGAGAGCCGTGCTTCTTACTGGCTCTGTAGCCAAGCCGGCTCCCGCCGATAGCCTACAAATGAGCCTTCGAGGCTTTCCTGCCGTCCACATGGCGCCGTTGTCTTAGAAGTCTCGTTTTCCCGTAATTTGTTCCGAAGAGAAGGAAATTCCGAATGTTTCGAAGAGGACTAACAACGCCTTACTGGACCCGAATAACGCAAGATCAACCTTGGAAAGTCTTGCTTGCTTAAATGATTCGACAACTGCAAAGTTCAGAGCGAAATCATTTGGTCAGTTGTGATTGATCGTTCGCTTTTACGAGAGGGTGCCGGAATGGGCTGAAAATGGAACGTTCCATGTTGGCTGGAGCCATGACATGCCACACAGCCCCTGGTCCGGCAACGGCTCCCATAAGTCAAAATGTACTCGGCCGAGAGAGCGGCCGAGTTATCTCAAAGAACTGATGTTTGTCGTTCGAAGATAACGAGTCGCTTGTGATTCTATGTAATACTCTTTCAAATATCACACGGATATGACCGTCAATGCAACTCATGAGAAGAACAAGTCTTTGTCTCTAATTCAGGTTGCTATGATAGCGTCTGTTTTGTGCCCGAGTGTCCTGGGGATATGACCCAAGACAGTATAGTCAAACCCATGCTTGCGAGTCGCCTTGCATGTGCTTTGCTCGATGCCGGCACCCCCTGTCCCCTGCTCCCATTGAACGACGGAGATCATGCTGCAACTCCATCTCGCACGATCCAGTAAGCTCGTCATCGGGTCCCTGAAAGCAGTCACTGGAGTTTACTCCATAATATCACTCCAGATGCCGTGATGCTATTACGAGATTTACGGTTTCTTTCTCAGGGGTCCAATTGAAGCAGATTGATGAAGAGCAAGCCGCTGCTAAGGCTGAGATCAGCAGTAGGGTCAAGCCACATTGTACACGGTGATCTGGTCCGCATCCGCCGCGTCTCTAGCTAAATGCTCCGAGACATAGTCTACGGCCCAGTCGGTGCATATCGCTGGATACGGCATCACGTCTGACAACCTCAACAGCTAGCCTGCTTGATGTGCCCCCTACGTGTTCCATCCGTCCTTCTTTTCTTCCTTTCGAATGACAGTGATAAGGGGTGAAATTCAAGGCAGCAAGGGGGGAGCTGAGTTCTTGTGCTGATATTGAACTGTGTGTTCATTGGACAGCTCCTCGTAGATTGAGTCGACTCATGACTTGATGGTTCGTTGTCAGTTGTCCCCAGCAGATAAAAATAGCCAGATCAATGGCCAGGCTTTGCAGATCTCTTAGCTGATACAGAGGGGTTCCAGCTGATAAGACAAATGTGACCTTGTGTTAAGCGACTGGTCAGTCATCAACGAGGGGGAACAAACCCCCCGAACCGGAGCTGGACGTCAATATAAGCATATTTTGTTGCGGGAATCCAAGGCGTTTAACTTAAGCCATCAGTGGCTTTACGACCTGAGATACGATGTGCAGTGCAGTCAATCCTTGAGTCAAATTAACCTCTGAAAGAGACAATAAACGGGCCGGTAACTCCATCAATGTCGACCGTTGTCAGGCTCAGTCCCTGAATGAAGAGTAACACGTGAACAAGATAAATGAGCATAGTAGGCCTGGATGAGGGGATCGATGCAGCGTTTTTGAAAACATGAAGAAGGTAGGCATGTCTATGGGGAAGACAAGTCAACCGGCTGTTTTCAGAACTGTTGTTCTTTTGCAAAATGGAGAAGATAATAGAATGTTCGTTGTTCGTATACCTTATAAAGGCATTCTTGCACAGAATGACGTCGGTGGAATCAGACAATGCCGATAAGAATACGACAAATGGTTTTTCAATGCGGCAACCATTATTACGACGCAACAGAGCAAACAAACAGCATTCTACGAGAGGGGGGTTCGCGCAGCAACTACCTTAAGTCGTACTCAGTCGTACTCTGGAAGATATCACCATAGTCAATCCCCCATAAAGGCGAAGCCACTGTTATCAAAGTGTATGTTATTCTAGACAGAAATCTGAGTAGTTGAATCAGTGTAGCAACAAGTACATACTATATTGTTGCAGAGTTTCTCGCAATTGAGAAGTTTGCTTTTCACATTAGGCATGAGAACATAATAGAGTATAAAAACACCTTTCTATCCATTTTGGTATAACCTTTTTCTACTCCTGAAAGCCTACGAGTGGTATGGTTTGATGTAAGAACGAAGAAACAAAGTGGGTAATCGAAGAATAAAACAACAAAGGATGTCAAGATAGAACGAACCGAACCCAAGACAGCCAAAGCACAAATACCAAAACATAAATGCCAAAACACAAACAAATGCTATAAATACAGAACCGAACCGCATCATACTAATACCCATGAAACAACACCTTCCGTCATTCTTCCCGATTTGATCAATCCGTTACCCATGTGCCCCTTTGTCCCGTCATGTAGTCGTATAAAGATTCGTAGAAGGGGCGCGCAATAGATTGTAATGTAGTTGTTGTAAGGGAGCCGCCACCGTGGTGGCAGCAGCGCAACCGATGGTTTCAAGAATCATCGAGTTGGTTATGGGCAATATCCGAGAACAGACCTCTGGTCCAAATTGAAAGAAGTCAAGACGCTTTCTATGACTTTAGAGTCGCACAAGTGAATGTCAGGAAACTTCCTCGCCGTCCTTCTCTTCGCGGAAACGTATTCCGCCTTCGACGTTGATGGCACCCTGAACCCAGGGAGTCTTGGCCACCTTATCGACGGTCCAACGACCCCTGGCTCGCCTTAGCAACCCTTCTGTGATCTCCATAGCACCTAGGAGACCCTTTTGCTTGAATTTGGCTTCGTCGCCATCGTGGTCGGTGTCATCACCGTAATATTCTACCCATTTCCATTCGACTCTCGCGATACGGTGGCTAGTGCGACTGCGCATGCGATGCGCTTCACTCATACCTGGGTGAGGATCAAAGGGGAGTCGTGCCTCTAGAAGAGCATACAAAAGAACACCAAGTGACCAAGCATCGGTAGCCCGTCCATCGTAAGGTTGTCCCATGATGACCTCGGGAGCTGCATAGTCTTCTGATCCACATCGAGTTTCCAGTTTCTCATCATCGGCGATGCGTCTCGAAAGGCCCAAATCACTCAGAATTACCACTGAGTAAGGGTAGGTAGCCCAGTCGATTGATGGGTCTGCAAGCTCAGCAGGGGTGAGGTTGACGAGAACATTTTCGAGTTTGATATCTCGGTGAACAATTCTCCTTTCGTGGAGATAGCTCACCGCACCAATCATTTCGGCAAACATTCTTCGCAATAGAGGCTCTTTGAGCACACTACGGTGGCTGGTCGCGATATCAAACATATCACCTCCAGGGCAATAGCTCAAGACAAGGATGGCCCGAGTAGGCTCAATGCTCCAAGCTTTTAGGTCGACGAGCGAGGGGTGGTGGATGGAGAGCATGATTTCAAGTTCACGTTTTAGGCTCATCTCAACACGTTCCTCGCTGGCGCCGCCTTTTGGACCATGCTCGCAGACCTTCACGGCAACCAAAGTCTTGCGGTCAAGGCTCTGTTCCGGTTTTGGTGTCAGCCTTCCATGGTCAACTTCGGGAGAGTCTTCGTCGGGTTCAATCTGGCTTGTAGCCAACATGACCCTACTGAAGGTTCCCTGACCAAGCATTCGCACGGCCCTCCATCGGCGCCGCTTCTTATCATTGCGTCCGTTTGCTTCGAAATATTCGAATCGGGGTCCTTTAGGCTTGCCAGCGCCATCAGCAGAGTCTCGCGAAGACTCGCTTGGTGGGGGAGTTGGTGGCTGAACCACCGAAGGGGTAAGTCCTCGCGATTCTGCCAGGTTAAGCTCTCTTCGAAGCTGGGGTTCATGGGACCGTGCTGAAGCCTCGGCGTTGGGTCGTGCTGAAACGGATATTTGTCTCTTAGGAATACCCATAGATTCAGGAACGTATTCGCTCACGCTGCGGTTTCGCGTATGCTGTCGTGGCTGCTGGTTAGAAGGCGATTGTGTATGAACATGGTCGCCAGGCTCAAGGGTTGAATAGATTTTGCGTTTGGCACCATTGGAAAGTGCTGCATCAATCGATTCACCTGTACTCGTAACCAAAACAGAGCCCTCTCCTACGCTTTTGAGGCGCTGTTGGGGAGGTGACGCAGAACCTGCGCTCAGCCTCTTCCAGGGTCCTGGGGAATCACCCGACATGAGCGGGCTTGGAAGGGGCGTCATATCCCCCATAGCAGAAATAATAGGACTAGGCACCAAACTGCTTGTGCCGCTAGCAGAACCAAGACTGTTAGTCAAGGCAGCTTTAAGACTTGGTGTCCGGGAGATGGGATGAAGGCTATTGGACGAAGCCCTGTGGTTCAACGTCAACGACCCACGGGATGAACCACTGCCATTCCCGTTGCTGTTGTTAAATGATTCACGGCGGTCTGGGGTTACGGGACGTGTAGCAAAGTCAGTTGAGATACGCAAGGATCCCACAGGACTGACGGAGCGTCTTGGAATAGCCGGTGATCCAATGGACAGGGTATTGGATTGTGGTTGCGGGAATTCGCCCTCTTGTATGGAAGTCGGTGCTATTGTATCCGCACGGAAATGAGCAAGCGGCGGCGTTGTAACAGAGACATCAGGAAGCGTGAAGGATGACAAGGGACTGGTGGACAATGTAGCGTAGGCGTGGTCGTGCCGACGAGAATTTGGTGTAAGGGAGGCCCCAGCACGAGAAGGTGTATGTGCAGGAACTGGTATGGGACGAGAAGTTGTGCGAAAGGAGGTATCACGACCTCTAAAAGAGTTGTTGCCTGTGTCTTGAGAGTTGTCGTCGAGGGGCAGGGCCGTCGCAGTTTGGGGGGCGTGGGGCGTGTTCATGGCTCCGCGCTGTCGGGTCGTCGGAGTCGCTTAGAACCAGATTAAGGTCTAGCGAATTTGAAGGAGGGGGAAGTCGAGTAATCGTCGTTTATTTAGATCGCAAGACTGTTGAACTGCCTGTCAGCCTGCTGCGAATGAGATACGTACGAAAATGGAATTGGCTAAGTCGCTGTATTTCGAAATCCAGGTGGGGTGACGAGTGTCGATATTCAGAGACAATGCAATTATGAGATCTTGAAGGCCTTAGGAACGTACCTTGGCGCAAGGGAAACTCTGGGGGAATGCGAATGCGTCAAGGGAGCACGGTGCTACGGAATGGGCTTGGCGATGCTGGTTGAGGGAGCGTTGATCGAGTTGAAGGAGTCCAAGGGGTTCGTTTATGAGGACGAGGAGAAGGGCGGAAGGAAGAGGAGAAATTGGCCAAAGGCTCTTCTATAACGCGAACATGAGAGGCGGTTCGAAACGTCGTTCAGAGGAGGGAGGATGAATGTGTCGACAGGTGTCGCTCAAACAGAGCGAGAACAGGAGAAAGAGAAGAACAGAAAAGAAAGAAGAGGAGAAGTCAAAGGAGTCAAGATCGACGTGAACAGCCAAGATTTGGGTGGTTGATCGTTCGTGGGTCCAGCACAGCACAGTACAGTACAGCAGCAGTACTCCGTAGTAGCATGGAAGGCCAGGCCTTTGACCTTTGACCTTTGAACTGTGAGAAGCAAAGACAGGACAGGCTCCCTAAGGCAAGGGATGTCAGAAAACTAAAGAGCTGATCATGGATGACAGAAATATTCGGGCAATGTCTGTGGTAAACTAGGAGATGTTGATGCTGCCTTACCTGATTATTTTAGCCCCCTAATCCGAGGTCTTGGGTCTTTTTGCGCTTCGAGGGGCATGGACCGCACTTGGAGGGCGTGACTGCCACTAGCTTCAAGTAGCCTCCACTAGCACAAGTGCAGATGCGATGTGCTAGGTTAGCACCAGAGAGATTGGGGACCGGGGATCGGAGCGGGTCCTTCCTGTCTGTGACTCGTTCCGTCTAAACTCGTCTCGCTGTGTCGTCTTTTCTCGACCGTTTGTGTTTGGACTCGTATTTAGATCAATCCGCTCCCCTTCTCCTTGTATATTTCTTCCTGAATGGACAGGAGTTTAGGAGTTCTGCCTTATTGAGAGGAATTGACCTTGTCTATCGCCGCGGCAGTTCATCCACTGTGCTCTGCTCAAAGCTTTGGCAGCGGGTGAGGAAAACTGGGGCCGTCACAGTGATAAGTCGATAGTAGCTTTAGGTACCCCTGCAGCGTTGAGCGCTTCCAAAGTTACTTGCACACGATGGAATCCTTATCGCTTGATGGCTTGTGCTCTGCTTGGAGATGAGAGGGAAAGGAGGGGCTCGAGGTCGGAATTAAGTTGGGCTTGCGTTGAAATCGGGTTCAGGTAAACTTTGTTTTTGCTGAGTCGTGGACGCTCGTTGATGTTGTGCAGGCGATGGTGTCAATTGAGGTGACGGCACCTTTAATGAGGTGCAGGGCTACCTAAGTAGGTATGCGGCAACGGTAACTGTAGCAGTAGCAGTAGCCAAGACGGACTGTCGAGCTGGGGAACCAGGACAATTGGTCTCGTGCAGGAAAGTCAAATATTGCAATACGGTCACTTTTACGGATATGGTATGTTATTGGGCGTGGCGTGGTGAAATTGGAGGTCACGCTGAGCTGAGCCGGGAGTGCATGGACTTGTAATTTCCTGGAGAGAAGATTTTGTCCTAGGGTCAAAGATTTCCCTCAGTTGCAGGTGCAGATTGATTGTAGATAAGAAACAAAAGATCCGGTGGAAACAGAAGGTCAAAAAGGACACTGCAGCCCATGTTGGAATGGGGGAACGAATGGATGATTCATGAAAATGGTGTGGAGGTTGATGATATTAACGTTACGATATCTTAGATACCACCACCCAATAATTAAGCCGAATGAATGTCCAAGCACATGGAAGTGTTGACAGCTGACAGACTACACGAGTACAGCATCTACAACACGAGCCTCAATATTAATTATTCCGTATTCTACTTATTCTGTAATCAATTCCACTAATTAGCAAAGACTATACGAGGAGAGGAATTACGGTAATTCATTAGAGTTGGGCAATTAAGTTTACTAAACAAATCTAACTTTTCTAAGAAGCAAGCTCAGACAGATCTGATAGGGAACTGATTGATTCAGTTGAAACAGAGAGGCCAGACACAAATTACAGAACATTTTTGATACTGATGCAGTACACTTCAGTACTTTTCACTTAACTTACAGTGGAGGGGCTCATCTGCAAAGTAACGTTTGGCGCTGTGTTGCTTCGTTACACCTGCATGCATTGGCCCATATTTCCTCGACCTTTGCTGTCTCTTTGGGGCATCCCGGGAGAGGGAACTAGGATTCAACATAAGCGAAACACAGATGGTCGCGCGGTAACAATGGTGACATAGAACGCCGGCTTCAATTTTATGTGTATCACCCACCTGTCGGTTATGCATTACTTGCATCGGATCCTTTTGCTCTTGTATTGACGCTGGTAACAGGCAAACATCAAGCCCTCACCAACACCTAAACCAAAACACTCTCTGGTCTCTCTGGGTAGTTATCTCTCCCTCTATCTTGAAGCTCTCCACTCTCAATCCCCGCTGACACGCCGCCTTATCCCACTGCCGCTGCAGAGAGCCCACCAAGGCGGCCACTAAGAGCCCTATAATCGCCCACCCGCTCCATTCCTACGCATTTCTGCGATCGTCCCTTGATTCCATTGCAAACTGGTCCCCTCACCCCTTGTCACTTGGCTATGTCATGACGTCGATAACTGTAACTTCATGAGTCGTCACATGTACAGCTCTTCTATGTCATCGCCCGATCCCTCCGCTCCGGGCCTCCGGTCTCTCGACTGCCGAAACCCTCCGGGTCCTTCGGCGTTGTGAACCACCCTCACCTCACTCACTGTGAGTAAGCTCCACGCAATGTTCGCTTTGCCAAGTCTTGGTGCACTCCGGCCAACGACGCCTTTGATGTCACCCAAGGAAGCGTCGCAAAGGAGTAAAGACATTTGATTGCATCATGAACGAACATACTCGAATGCCGCGTCGTGCCGTAGATCCTTTCGGACCACTCGCGTCACCAAGCAGACATCCATCATTTTTCGGTTCGACTTTCTTTCACGCCTCCGAAATTCGTTACCCTTCGATCTGATCCTCTGCTTCGATCACATGGTCCATTCGCTGACATTATTGGCTTACTTGCAGCGGCACTCTAATTCTACAGACCATCTCAAGGACAAATTATACCAGCCGCTGAAACACCGTGGTATCCTTATGAAAAGGCTCAACACGTTTTGGGATAGGTCTCCGTCCAATCGTCAGAGGACGCTGTCACTTACATATATGTTTGTTGAACATGGTAATGCATGTCAATTTATCGTGAGATAGAATTACCCAGCCAGGAAATACATTTCCCAGAACTGTTTTTACTACGCGACTTTTCCATAAAGCTAATATTCGCTATATACCTTCTTGGACACTGTTATGCTGTACTTATAGATACCTGACTTTTGCATAAGGTATAGGGTATCTCATAAAATATATGAAAGGTTTACATTATATAAGAATAAAGTAAATATAATTACTTACATTATTAACTAACTATTTTCTAAGCTTGCTATCATCTGCCTGCTAATAGTAGCAGCCAGTTTAATCGAGTATTTAGATGTGAAAAAAAATATTACTGTTATGCTAAGAATTGCAAAAGATTGATAACTCCGGTACAGGGAATCGAACCCTGGGCTCCGCGGTACTAATCCCTCAGGTTATGAGAGCGCGAAATGTTAGCCACTACACCATACCGGATGTTGTTGCTTAGAAACAAAGCACGAACCAGTCTCTATGATTCTCGGAGGGTGCCGGGTAGTGGTTGAATAGCTACTATTGATGGTAAGCTTGTAAAGAAAACACATAACGAGAGCAATCGCTTCTATTAAGGCCTTTTCTCTTGGTTGACTGGAATAAAATTGCTTAATAACACTGTGAAAGCTCCTGTTCCTTAACAGAGAACAGCTCGTGTCTTACTTGAGGTAGTTCTAGGAGACAACGAAGGTGATGGATGGTTACTGGTACATAGACTTCATCTCAATTCGTTACCGTCCAGGTACTACTGTGCCAATGACCTAGGGAAATAACGTTGTTCGTTAAACCCGTATGGTATACAGATGAATTGTCATGACTTCTCACTTCTGACTTCATTGCGTTGTAGCCTGCGTGCATTGTTCGTCAAGCATCCCCAAGAAGACCGCAAGTATGCAACCCAACACTCACAAGCATATGCCACAACGAACTCGACAGCATACTCAAGAGCCATATTCAAGGGCCGCTAATGCAGGGGTATTTTATCCAAGACATACTGCCGTCAATGGTCACACAGTTAAGGTTGTTACCTCGTTGCAAGCGCAAGACTGTATGGCCCGCGCAAAACATCACGATGCTGCTTTGCCCTTACCATTCAACATCATGAAAGAGAGAGTCAATAACAACAATATAAGCTTTTATAAGATGAATAAAGTCTTCGCAGATCTTTGTTAAGGTCCCGCTTCAACTAGACCGATGTACACAGCCCCGGGAGGTCGCCAGTTGTGGCCTCGAAAAATGATACCGCTTTCGTCCAAGATGCCCACCAGCTAGTTATTT
This sequence comes from Fusarium denticulatum, assembly GCA_013396175.1. NCBI lineage: Eukaryota > Fungi > Ascomycota > Sordariomycetes > Hypocreales > Nectriaceae > Fusarium > Fusarium denticulatum. The sequence continues at coordinate 16,838 of JAAOAK010000475.1, read as the reverse complement.
AGACTGATCCTTCTTTCAATCATCTGTTTTTTTCTTCTGTATCTCTTGAACTCATTCCTAATAGCGTCTTCGTCGTAATAAAATGTTTAGTCGTAAAAGCGTTAACCCCGAAATCCTCGCTCAATATATGTACACAAAGTCATATTTCATATCATGTAGAACCCCCCTGTATCATGAAACACAATGCAGTAAGCAGATGCTGCAGGCATCATGTCAATCCCAAGGTAGGCATCGCACTACCGTGCCCATCCTCACTCCAGTGCCAATCAGACACTTGCTGAGCGTCCCAGCTGTAACCACCCCCTGGACTCACGGCCGCAGCGCAGGATTCAGGCAGATTTGCAAAGGTGCCAGTCTCCTTGGCAAAGTCTGATAATCGTCTGAGTCGTAGCTCATGCACTTGGGCTGCCTCGTCAGCCTCTCCGCTTTTGCGCAGTGCGGACTCGAGGTTTGCGAGACATGTGAGGTGGATCCTCTCGTCCCCTTGGCTGGCGGTTATGAGGCGAGAGGCTTCGCGGAAGCAGTCAATTGCCAAGGAGAAGTCACCCATTTGATAGCCGTAGTTGCCTAGTTGTACGTTCATACCGGCTTGTTGCTCTTCGTCCAAGTCCCAGTCTTTTAGTGTTTGAAGACACTGCATTGCCTCCTCAATCTTCCCCTCAGCCGTTTTCGCATTACACATGATGCCTGTTTGTAAGATTGCAAGTTCGCGGAGCCAAGGATGGCGTAATTTTGTGGCTTCTGCCCGGGTTCTGTATTGTGTAGCGACACTGAGTGATTCTGCTGTTTGGCCATGGTGCACAAGACAGTCGATGTGGTCGCAGTAGAGAATTGTGGTGAGGGAGTTGGCGAATCCAATTCGCTCCTCAAAGAGAGGTACGAGAGAAGAGTAGAGTCGTGTGGAGAGTTCGTAATGATCGGAGAAGTCTTGAGACCCAATGATTTTCCAGATTCGTGTCATGGGGTGATCATGGCCCAGTACAATAGGTACTAAGCCAGCGAGGTAGTTCATGACAATGTGAAGAAGGTCTTCCTTGTGAAATCGATGGAGATACCACAGGAGGAAAGCTGTGCGTACAGCAAAAACCGGGCTCTCGGAGGCGATTATCTCCTTGAGCGACTCGAAGGCTGGAGTGAGGAGAGTGCTTATTGAAATTTCATCTTTTCTCATCATTGACCTGTTGACAAGACCAAAGCTGGCGACCACACGTTCAAACAGCTCGACGCTGCGGTCGCCGGGCCTTAGGCTGACACAGTCACCGTTATATTCATGGTTCCATATTCCACTGGTGAAAGAGGTATCGAAATAGTCCCTAAATAGATTGAGGACTTGTTCGACGTTGGAAATCTCCTTCGGTGGTGGTAACGAGTGATGACTCGGTGTTGGTGATGGTGTTCGACATTGGACCTCGAGAGTCGTCTGGATGCTGGGCACAACACCCGCTCTGAAGCGCGCAACAAGGCCCGGATTCCGTCGGATGTATCTGTTTATGTTATCCAGATCGACTGGTTGACCGCGAATGGTAAACTCTGATATCTTTCCCTGCGCCTCACGTTCAGTCCTCAGGATAAGGATAGCGAGAACCTCATCACTCTTGAGCTTCTTGTCAAGACCCCACTTCCAGATTCTCGACTTGTACATCTTGACACTGCAAAAAGAGTCAGCACCCAAGACTTTAAGAGACGAAGAGGTTTACACACGTTGCAGTGAAGCCATGTTCACGCTCGAGGACTTCCATGACCTCTTTGAGCGGACGCTTCTCTTCCTGGTAGAGCTTCGTGATTACTGGCCGTATCTTCTCCCATTCCGAGCTGGGAATACGTCTTCCGGGTGCGCAGCGAGGGAAGCTCATGTCGGTGTCGTCAGAGTCACCGGGTGACGTGCGGCGTCGAGCGGAGAAGACGCTCGAGGTAGCCATCATAGCATTTCTGGTGGGTTACGTTCTGTGGTGGTAAGGCTGACTGAGGAATGGATGTAGTGCTGACGCGGCAGTTGTGAATAAGTAATTGTTAACGGAGCGAGGTCCCATATGAAGGATTATGGGAGAGGGATGAGGAAAGACGTCACATTAAAGATGAAGTTGAAGATGAAGATGAAGCAGAGCGAGTAGAAATGGATTCAAGCAAGGTAATCAGCTAATGTTCAAGGTTTGGCATGTTTAAGCCCAAACCCTGCCTGTTAATCCCCTCCTCTCATCAGCGCGGCACGGCACAGAGTGGATGGGGCAGCCTTGAGGGATCACCCCAGTCCGTTCCATTCAGCCCAGCCCCGTAGGGCCAGTGAGAGTGTGACAGTACCCTACCTACGGCGTAAGGTAAGACGGGCTTCAACGCGGTGTCTTTCCCCGCCTAAAACTTATTTAGCGATATCTCACCTTACTTAGGTATGTGCTAATGTGTTATCCATGTCAAATGCGGTTTAGGGTGGGGGCCGTTTTCTCGAGTCATCCATGTCGTAGGGAACCCAGAGTCACAAGTCATGGGATACTACCTCGATGGATGGATGATGTGAGTATGCCTTGCGATAATCTTGGCCCTGGTGTCTTATGCTTATCCATCGGCCCATTTTTGATCTGTTCGATTAACTATTTCACATACGAGCAACACGCTGTTATTATCACTATCGTTGATCATGCAAGTCTTTGACATTCATGTTGCATTTGTTGGTTTCATCTCTTCTTCAGCCCTACAGAAATGAAAGCCACCTACCGCCCGCCCCTGTAGCGCCCGGCTATCTCCACTTGTTCGGGAGCGAGAGGCGCTCTAGCAGCCGTTGCTCCCTCCCATCGCATTCGTCAGGGACCGACACCCACCTCAGCCCTCGGTCGAGTGGTCTAGATCTGGCAATCACTGCCTCCATCTAACTGATTACGGAGACTGATCGATAGACAAAGGGTTCTTTGTCAGTGGAGGCCTGAAGAGCAGCATGTTTCGCATCAAGCTAGGATACCTAGGTACGTCAACAAGCATCTATCTAACTATAGTAGACAGTTCTAACAAAGCTCAATCTTGGTTGACATGGATAGTTCACAATGGGTTGATCTGAACCTCGCTTAGAGGATCATAAGAAATACCTGTCAAAATTATGTTCTTGACGATATCATCTCCATATTTTAACTTGTTTGTTGAAGCTATTGGACGTCTTTCAGGTAACAAATAGGGCACTGCTGTTTGAGTCCGCGACTGAACCAACTAATACTAGGCTCACAGTCTGGTAGCCCATCACGGGATACCACAGCAGGCGCTTTTCTCATTCGGCGTTGCCACCATCCTCGTCTTGTCGGGAGATATCTACAGCAGTCCAGGCACCAACTCCACGCCCGACTTGGTCGACCACGGGCGTCCCTTGGTCGAAACCTTCGGAGTAAATCACCCATGTTCAAACATGAGCATGAAGCTACAGTACGTGAAGACTCTGGCCTATTCCAAGTGGCCATGTGCGATTCACGGAGAGGTACAGAAAGTCTACACAGCCGTGAAGTGGCGAGTAAACTTTTGCAGGTCATCGCTAACATGATCTTGTCCACCTGCGGCGCTTGATCGAAGATCATGGTCAGAACCTCAGGCGGCAGGTTGAATAGTAGAGCTGAGTCTGAACTGCTCTCAGTATCAATCTGAAAGAATGAGTCACTAATACACAATGGTTGGCCGAGGCTCGTACATACTGTTGAAGGGACTTTGAATGGAGTTGTAGAGCGACAGGTCTTGGGAGCTGATGCCCCAGGTCTACGTCTGAGCTGAACTGGCATGGCTCAGGCTATTTGCAGGATATATTGATGCGATATAAGGTAGGGAGGGAGCTGATAGGCATGAATGCTTCACTTGTGAATGACGGGGAATTGGAACAACTTAATACTCCAACTGAGGTCATCGACTACCTCTTGAAATGCATGGTGGCAGGACGTTCGGATGCAAAATCGCTTTCGTTGTCGCGTTGAACATAAGTTCAAGTGACCCATTCATTCCAACATTAATTAAATGGTTGAACTCTCTTAGACTTAAGAACAAAGCCGTCTTTATTAATTAAGTTGCATTGTCTGATGGAGCCAAGTAAATCGTGGGCTTGCACGCCAAAATCACCTGGGGAACACCTCGCGCGCTTCTGATTGGGCTACAGGTCCTTAATTGCCCGCTCCACCCCGCGACGCCAGACGCGTAAAGTCGCGTCTCCCTCTCTATGCCTTTTGCCAACCAATTCCACTCCTTAGCCAATTTCCACTCCATCGATACAGATATTCAACAAACAACGGAATCATGTTGCGGCAAGACTTTAACCGAATCGACCCCAAGAGGCGAAATGTCGTTGACCATCGCAAGAAACAATTCGCTGCGCCTACATACAAAGATCTCGACTATCCTCATCGTCTCAACTTCTACACAGATCCTCCCACAGCGGATATCACCCTCGAGCAATTCGAACAATGGGCCATCGACCGACTTCGAGGTAGGCTGCTGAAAATTGTTGCAATAATAGGCGTATCTAATACTCGGTAGTTCTCGCTGAACTCGAAGCATGCTCGTTCCGCAACAAGACTCCTGCCGAGACTGCAACACACATGAAGCCCATCCTCAAGAAGCACCTTCACCTCGAGGCCAACAGCTCAGGCTCCAAGAAGATATTCGAGCAACGCCAAAAAGACCACTACAGCCATTTCATCCTCCGACTTGCGTTCTCGTCTACTGAAGATCTGCGCCGTCGATTCACCCGTGTCGAGACGATGCTTTTCCGCCTGCGACTCAATGATGACGATCTCGCCGAGCGATCTGCCTTTGTCAAGACTCTTGGTCTAGACTGGTGCGAAGACGTAACAGATGAGGATAGGAGGGAGTATGCTGCGGAGCTGGCTGCCTTTGCTAGCAACCGAAAGGGCGAGAATGACGATGATACATGGTTCAAGGTTGACTGGGAACGAGTTCCCGAGCTCATTGAGAGCCGAAGAGTGTTCTTGAAGGCTGGAAAGGCGTTTGTGCCAGGCCGAGAACAGGCTGGCATGGTAGTCTCGGAGTTCAGCTCGCGACTGGAGCGACAACTTGAGGTACAGCATCTGAAAACTCTTTGCCAAGGTCTGAACTGACAGTGTATAGTTGACTGCCCGTGCTCTTCCTCGACTTGACGAGGATGACCGACTCACACCCATCCTCAACCATCTTTCCAAGAACTTCATCACCCCCGACGCATCTTACATGTCCAGCACAGCCGCTGTGCCTGGTGCCGAGATCAGCGCTGCCAACATCGACAACTTGTCTCAACACTTTCCAGCCTGCATGTCCCACTTGCACCGCTCACTACGTCGAGACGCTCATCTCAAGCACTATGGTCGACTGCAGTACTCGCTCTTTCTCAAGGGTATTGGGCTCAACTTGGAGGAGTGTCTTGTATTCTGGAGAAAGAGCTTCCACAAGATCACAGATGACAAGTTCAACAAGGAGTACCGATACAATATTCGTCACGTTTATGGTGATGTCGGTGGTGATTCCAACCGAAGAGGAGGTGGTTATAGTCCATTCAGTTGTCAGAAGATCCTTACCGAGCATCCTCCTGGTCCTGGTGAGGCCCACGGATGCCCATACCGACACTTCAACATGGAGAACCTCTCAGCACTTGTCCAAGCCATGGGTGTTAATGATCGCTCTGTTCTCCAGGGCGTTAAAGAGGATAAAGACAAGCAAAAGTTCCACATGGCGTGCAATCGGTAAGTCTATGCTCATGCCTTGAATGACCTATATACTAACTGCGATCGCAGTGTATTTGAGCATCTGCACAAGCAGGAGATCAAGAAGGCCAAGGATGAGGGTGTCATGACACAACAACAGCTCGAGACCATTGTCCACCCTAACGAGTACTTCAAGCGCAGCTTCCTGCTGAAGAATCTCGGAAGGGAGACAGATATGAGAATGGACGGTTGATAGCTTCACGGTCGTTGGTGTACGGAAACATGATGTTCGGATATAATACGTTTGCATGTCTAACTTTGTAATTATGGTCTGTAGGGATTGGGAGTAAGGCGTTGGAATAGCCTTGGTGTGAGCATGCACGAAAGCACCTGGGTATGTAATCGAGAAGACAATCTCGGCAATCAGAAATCGAATATTCTTAGAAGCAGCATAGAAGCTCGCCCGTTGACCGCCGGGTGCACACAACAGCCCTATAATGCTCAAAATAAGTCGACTTACACATACACCACAACCTCACCGTTTCGCTCATCGTAAGGGTTCTCTGATCTTCATGTACACCATCCTCACACACTTCAGCCTATTCCCGCTTGGTGACCGTTTCGCCAAAAGAACCCATGTCAAATACCGCAAAAGCAAACCGTTTAGCAGTTTTTTTCCTCACAGACGACGTCACGCACCCATGTCAGTGTTGTTTTTTATAGACCGCCCTGTTTTTGGGTCTGCTCGATAACGTAACGTCTGTGTCGTGGTGGCCTGCACGATGAGGTCAGAGGACGGGATGACGAAAGGGGGGTGGGTCATATTGGAGTGAGGGCATTCGCAGGGTCCTTGCGGGAAGATGCATGTTTTTGATGGTGTGTACGTGTTTGTGCAAGGGAATTGCACGGAAGGGAGAAAGAACCCCTTTAATCCGTGCTCTTGATGTTCTGTTTCTAAACACGTGTTTCCTTTTACTATTTTTGAGTTTGGGATCTCGGGGGTCTTGAGCCTCAAATGGAGAATATCTGATCTGATCTTTTGTGATGATCTCCCGTGCGTTTCGTTCTCCACCAGAAAAACTTACGTGAGGTCCATTTCTTTTTTTGTTCTCTCCTCTTCCAACATTCAGGGCCATGACTTGAGCCCTTTTTCTCGGGGTTCTTCTTTTTCATTTCGGTGTGGCTCCTGTCACTGTCACCGCTCTGACCTTGTTAATAAAGGGAGCAGAGAAAACCCTTGACGCATGAGAAAACGTCATCCCTTGCGGCATTCAAGGTGAAGCTAACTCGCGTTGGAGTTGGCGCGCGGGGACCCTATGACATCTGGCTGCATAGCTCACGGGCGCAACCGTTTTCTGGTTAGACGGGTGAATGTGTACTGTACGGATGGACCTGACCTGTCGGGTGTGTGTAAGACGGGTTAAAGAAAGAAAAAAGCGCTCATTTGCTGCATGAGAAGACTGAGAATTGAGGACGGTGATAACATCACGACGTTGCTGTGCATGAGGGCTCGATAATTAGGCGGTTAAATCGGCATTAAGACGGAACTGCTCAGAGTCTAGGGAATCACCCAAAGTGTTATTTCCTTCGGACGGATCGGCCTCGGGATGTTTGGTGCCATAACCTTCAGATCCGTCGATGCCGCTTCTGCTTTAAACGGACGACATGCCGAGCGAACGCCTTGAATCAAGTTCGGGGGGTCGGGTCTAGACCGGTGAGTTAAGTCTCACTATCTATCACGGATGAGAAGGACTCCGACGTTAATTGTCTTGTAACCTTGTCAGAATGATCAATTGTCTCTGCGTGTTGCCTATCTTCTAAGACAAGGTGACATTCAGTGCATTCTACAGTACATAATCATCTAATGTAAGGCAAGACAAGGTGTTCATTTTTTGTCTCATGTCTCATGCCAAGGAAAAAGGAAAAAGGAAAAGCCAACGACATGACAGCCTCATAATTGCTGCATGTCAGCTTTTGGAGCGGGCGATACGATGGATAGACCAGCAGGCTGGGACATGTTTTTCACACTTCTACTTCTGTATATCGTAAAATACCTACCTACCCTGGCTCCCCTGCAACCCTTGCGGGCCGATGAGATGCTATTTCGAGCTTGGTCAAAAACGGTACTGAAACCCTGGACTGCAAGTTGAGCAAGGAAACGCAAGGCACACGAGCAGGAAATAAAGCTTGGCACGGGGATTTTGAAAAGGTGGACTAGGTTCCTATCTTGGACCTGTTAGATAATAGTGCAGCTGCGAGGTCCTGAATCGCAGAGGAATCAAGAAATGACCATTTCGAGCAATTCGTACTCCGTAGTCCCGGATTGTTAACCATCCGGCATTTAGACCTGTCAAGCCACCGTCGCCATCTTATTTCCTTTATTTTTCGCTGCTACTGCTTCAAGCCTTTGACGGAGCCGAGGATGGCGAGCGAGCGGGGAGTCGGGCTGTTCTTAAACAGAGTCTTGACGAGTCTAGACCTGCATCTCCTCTATTTGAAGGGTAACGGCAGATGCAGCTACGCAAGCCAATGTTACATTCCAATCCACTCCAGTCGACTACCGTAGCACTTTTGTAGACGCACGCATCTCCTCAACTGCCGCTCCAAAGTCAAATACATACATACTCCGTCTTGTTCCTCTCAATCTGCTACAGGCGCGTTGTGCGGCAGGAGGACAAGTCGTACATTAGCTCGTCCATATGTGCTTTTTTAGGCCACATCTATCCATTGTGTGGCTGGGATGTTCTGAAATGCCTATAACAGTTACGCTCGTGGCTTGCAAAGCTTGCAGAAGCGTGACAACGGTGCTGGGTAACTTGCAGTTAGGCTATGAGCTATCTTGGTACCTTTTACGGATAGACCACGGCACTCATACTCAAGACTCCACTGTTTGCATCTGAGGTGCCGCACGCGAATCGACATTGACTTTTGATGGTTGGCTGGGCAAACCTAAGCTGTGCAGTCGACAGCTGAAATGTCCAGCTACGATTTGTAAGGGCGAGCACAAGTGCAAGTGCAAGTGTGACCCGACTGATTGAGTTTCAAGTGTCATCGTCACACGGACATAGGTAGATATTACATAGAGTTTATGCAATGATCGCAAGCCAATCTGCATGTGATTGCGGCACCACTGCACTATTGGATCGATTGGTCTTGGCCTTGTTCTCAGGGCAGGCACTCATATCCATGTCATGTCATGTCACGTCGTCGTAATCTCGACGCATCTCCGAGACGGCTCTAGACCACGACGAGTGGGACAGTGGGAATAGCCTCAAAGAGAAGGAGAGAAAAAATGGCAGATGCAGCTGCGGGTGCAAGATATCCATTGAACGGAACTTGAAGACTCCACTAAATCTGCAGAAATAAGCAAGTAAACCGAAATAGTGGAGTTGCTCTGGGCTCTGTTAAAAACCCTAACCGAGGAGGAATTGCCAAAGCCGGGATAAAACCTGGAGTGACAGACGGAGAAGGGCAGAAGGGAAAGGGGGAGGCGAAAAAGGAAAAGGACAGGTCTCAGAGTCTCAGATTAAAGTGAAAGTCAAAGTGAAATGAGTCGAAGCGAGACCGCCATGTCTCCATTCCCAACTCCGCTCTCATTCCTATCGATGAAGCCAGACTCAGACTCAGATCATGAGAACGCAGCACTCTCGACTCTCTCTCTCTCTGCGCTGCATACTGTAAACATCTAAGGCCCCCGCTTGAAGAGAAATGATTACGGAAAAGTTGGGGAGCCAAGACGTCAGCGGCTGGTATGTGACCTTTCGGCAGCCAACATCGAGTCTGCAGTTGAAATTCCTCTTGGACAGTCTCTAATTGGTTCTGAGAGGGGAGGGTAAAAATGGCAATCACCGTTTGAGAACGAAATAGCCAATGGCACTATTCCCGACCCTGGTCGGACGTAAATACGTGCTAGCAATGCGAGAGACGGCACGTAGCGCCGAGGGCTGCTGTAGGTAACCTGTAGTTAGACGGACAGTGAGTGTTAGAGATTAGGCGTCAATGACCACCAACTAACTACATGACCAACACGCAAGACACAGATCAGATTGGCGCGAGAGCACAATGCACGAGACACAATAATATGATGAAACATGATATGATATGGTAATTTTTGATAAATTGTTTGAACAAGTATAGAGAATAAAATAGCCTGCCCAGGAGGCTATAGCCATGCCAGGCACCAGGCCGTGGTCTTGCGTGTATCTACCACGATGAATAGAAGCGAAAGAGTAAAAGCATCCAAATAACCCCAAAAATATCCGAAGCGCCCGGCGGCAAGAAACAGGGTATCCGTGGGTATACAAGAAGAAGAAAATCCGATAGTATGAGATTGTTATATATCCCATCCCAAAGAAAACTCCATACATGAAGGTCATCAAAAACACAAAAAAAGGGTGGTCATGAAAATTGACAAGACAGCGCCTCAAGTGGTATCCATCTCACATGAGGCAGTGAGTGCAGTCTTTATCTTTTGGAGGGGTTGATCACTCGCAGGCTGGGCTGAGCTGAGCCTGACAAGTGCTGATCCGGAAGCTGACGGGGTACCCATACATTGACGGACATGCCGCACCCAATCACTCGAATGCCCTGAACCTCAAAAAGATGAGAATTGGTTCCTGAGATTTGCAGGGTGCTGAGAAGGTGGGTTTTGTCGGTGTCGTTGGGTTTTTGCTTCGGTTGTTGTTAAGAGGGTGCCAATTTAGGTCGTCCTCGCATGTTGATGTTGATGGTCAACTATGCTTTGTGGCGATATAGCTTTGCTCTTGGTGTTGATTGGGTATGCCAAATGCAAGAAATGGCTGGCTGACCCTAATGGCGGGAGGGGGATGTATTCGTGCGGCACACTGGGGGTTAAGAGCCGAATATCATATTTCCTTTGCGCCGAAAAGGTGTTTGTTGTGTGTTGGCTGGCTGGCTGGCTGGTTGGAAGAATCATTGAATGCTTTGGCGATTAACCGTCCATGGCGCAATGTGATTTGTTTCCCTCCACCGAGAAAGAAGAAGAAAAAGCTGAAAGTAGTTCCGTGTGTTACTCGTGTTCAGGCCTCTAGTTGTTGTGTGTTGGTTGATTCATTTATTTGTAGCCGACCATCTTTGCGCAGCGTTCGCAGTAGTAGAGGTTGTGTGCGATGCGAACCATTCCCATGGTGCTGACGTCGTCGGTGGAAGTAGCCTCGACTGAGCGAGCGCATCGCATGCAGCGAAGAACCTCCACAGAGGCGATGGGGAGGGCGATTGAGTCCATGCTGTATCTGTGTCCTGAGCTGGAAGAGTCTGAGTCGGAGCCTGAAGGTGTTGATGATGTTGAGCTTGTTGATCCAAAGTGGTGACTTGAAGGTCTGGCAGACATGATGATGGAGACGAGGTTGGAGAGGGCAGACAGGGCGGGTTATAATATAGATAATTTCTGAGGTGATGTACCGCAAGGGGCAGGCAGGGCAAGGAATAAGAAGAAGGAAAAGAAGCTAAAGCTTTTTTTTTTTGTTTGTTTCAAGTGGATGGGGATGTGCTGGCGCCTTGGTAATGTAATTGCTTTGCTGCTTTGTGCTGGCTCTTACTTGAATGCTTCGCCCTCAAGGGGGACTGTGCTGGTTAAGAAGGATTGAAGAGCGACCAGGGGCCTAGCCTCTCGAACTCTGGAGCCTTGAAAACAAGCCCGTCCGGGGGAGGGGGGTGTGTCTTGTGTTTTGTCTTGACCTGTCTGAGCCTGAACGCGACTGGGCACTGGGGACCAGGGAGGGCTACGCTACGCACGCTACGTCGTATACGTAGAGGACGGAAAGACAGACAGATACGGTAGATACGGTACGGGCGGACGGTACAGTTTCGAACTGTAGCACAGTTGGCTGAGGCTTAGTCCGGTCGATTGCAGCTGGGATGGACGAGCAGAAGGGGGCCCCTTGTGTGTTTATTTGAGTGCTTAATCAATCAATCGCTATCACTGAAGAGAGCCTAGAATGTACTAGGTTATTGTATGTATCGTATAGAGTTGAGTCGAGTCGAGTCGTATCGTGAAATTCGTTTCATAAAAGGGATGTAGGTTCTGGATCCAAGGCGTTGTTCTGGGGGGTGAGCAGGCCTTTTTATCAAAATGGCTTTATTCTCTTTCTTGAACCTGCTAGCAATTGGATGCAACACACACGCATATACATACACGCGCACCCAGAGAGAAACAGGGCAGTCTCAGTATGTGTGGTTTTTTGGGGGCTACGTAAGTTTCTTCCCCTTGGTCTCCTTTATTAGCTGTGCTGCTGCGGATCGACGATTTAACTGCTCGTCCACGGAGGTGTCTTGCAAGACGGCGTGTCGCGGAGTAAAGATGGGCAGCGGGTCGAAGAGAAACTGCAGCAAGACATTGTGCCAAGCCCAAGAACGAGCAAAACGGAGCGTCCAAGTCCCAAGCACACGCCCCTCTTCAAGGCACCAGCTTTCAGTTCAATTCAATTTGAGTCCTGGAAAAAGATACATGCATACTTTGCATCTGCGGCATATGCCAGCACCAGACAAAGCTGAGCTGTTATCCAAGACTGCCCTTGGTGAGGGATAATTGTCTCAGCAACCATACACAAACTCTCGGGCTGTTGAGTCTTGGCTTGAAACTTGGCGTTCACACTCACTCACTCAATCAACAGAGCAAGCTCAGGTTCAGTCTAAAACGGTGTAGGCAGATGGGGTGAGAGGAGGGGCGTGGCTTGGCTCGAACCCAATACCAGAACAGGCCTGGCCGATGCAACGTCAGGTCTTGGGTCCTGAGTCCTGACCAGGCGAAACCCGTCCATCTCCATCTTGTCCGTTTAGTTTACCTTTACCCCTGTCGATTCATCTGAGATGCTCCGTTTTCTTTTTTGTGTTGGGCTTATGCGATCTATCGGGGCTTACGAGATCACCACCAAATCTCCATACTTTTTTGTTTTGGCTTGTGATGATTGACCTGGCGTTCGGGTTATGTTGGTGAGGCATCACGCTGTGGCTAACTGATTAACCGACTCTACGGAACTGTCCAGAAATATTCTGTTATTATCCCCTGAAGCGCCCGTGATTTAACCTCACGCCCAATTCGTCCCGTTGTGAGGCTGGCTGATGTCTCGGATATGCCTGTATGTACTGTACCTCTTACAGAACTGTATGTAGTATTGTCACGGCACGGGAGGAACCAGCTCAAAACTGCTTACGACGACAACGGGGCACAGCTTCAGAGACAAAAAGGTACAGCGCAATATATTCATGCATTGTTTGCTTTTTGGCAGCAATCTACGTATCTACCGCCTTGTTTAACCCGGGCACACGAAAAAAGGGACAAAAAATGCAAATGTAGATAAAGCTTGTTGCATCAGATGTCTTGTTGTCAATCGTTGCTCCGGGCTCCCGTAACGGGGACTTCCTTGCACAATGGGAGCTTCCTGCAAATTAGATTGCAGAGTCTCATGTTGATGAAGCTTCTAGCTTCAGGGCCCAAAAGTCTGTGCAAAAAGACCCTGTGCCTGTGCTGTATCACTTCTAGCTTTTTACCTCCTACAGCTCGGACCAAGATGAGTTGTCCAGTGTTGCTCTGGCAAGATGAGTCAAATGTACGGTAGTACGACAATTCAACATGGTCCGCCTCATGAAATTGAGTTCACCGTTAAAATAACCCCGGATCGGCCAGCTCAGCCCAGCAAGGGCACGAAGCCACAGGGATTAATTAGGTAGGTAAAAGGACATATCGAGCTGACTGCGTGCGCCCGTCTTCCGCGGGTGCCTGCTTCCTCTGGTCTCAAGTGAATGTCCAAGTGACGGGCTTTTCGGCTTGTACGGCATGGGTATGCCATGCCATGGTGATTGATAATGGATGGCGGCGCTTGAACCGCCCCGAAAGGCCGCGCAATTGATACAATAAGCATCCATCGCATCCGTCACATTTAAACAATGGCGTTCGCGTCGGGTGGCATGTACATTACAGCACGGAGTAGATGCGATGCAGTAATTAACCCTTGTTGTGCGACCAACATTATATGAAGGGCGGATCTTTGGATGGAGTCTTGAATCCTCGGGCGGGTTTCACGCATATCGCGGGATCCGATGAGAGAGAGAGTTTGTTTCTTTTCTCCATCCGCGGTCAACGCATGAATAACTCTGAGAGAAACAAATCGGTATCGTTTCTCAACACATGGAAGAGTCGCTATTGGGCGCCCGCCAAGCTTCCATTGTGACAGGATTGTAATTTGCAAAGTTTTGTCCTCGTATGGAAAGGCGCTATTGGATGGCTGTCACTCACAAGCCTCAATCCTGATGCAACGTAGACAACCCAGCCCAGCCCAGCATCACAGAACAGAACAACAGAGCCGCCCGCGACTACGGGCACCACCACGATCTATCATCTAAGCACCGGGGTGATCCAATATCTACAGGGAGGAAAATGAGCAGAATGCTACGTACTGTACAGCGCAGCACACCGCGTACCCGGGGATTCGGGTCGTTCAGTTTTTCAGGGCTGCAACGCTGGTCTTACCGGCGGGCTCCAGTGTTTTGAGGTCGAGCTTGAATAGATGATACTCCGTACAGAAGAGATGATGGACCCCTAATTCTTTTTGAGGGCTGACTCTGACCGAGAGCGAGAGCGAGAACCCTGTCCTTGCATGATGAGCCTGAACCGTTGGATTGGGCTCTGAGCTAGCGTTTAGTGTACCCAGAAATAGAGCATTGTTGAAATGTGTAAATTGGCGTGTTGGGCTTGACAGTGAAAAGTTCACCGCAGAAAACACAATGCTGTAGAGTTGAGTTTCATGATGTTTATGACCGCTTCTTCTTTGCTGTCTTTCGTCTGTGGATCGTGTTGGGATGAATTGCTATTTCGGGTGCATCTTCCCGCCATTTGGTTTCTTTCCAGGGCCCCTTGCCGTGACTCACAGGGACCTTGTGAAGCTGTGTTGTTAACATGCAACTGAGCGAGGTGAGGAGAATGGTTAACGAGATATCACAGTAAGCGGTAAACGGAGTTAGCGAACGGAGATCTTGGCAGGGCATTCCGTTCCGGCGTTTGGAGTCAGCCTCCAAAACAGTCGTAGCGCCATCGGCCACTCCTTTGATGACACAGCCAATTTCCGATCTTCAGGGCACAGAGGCGAGAACCTTGGTCGGGCCATTAGAACAGGATCGAAGGACATGAAAGCTTCGGTTTTTTACTGTCTTGTTCTGTTTCTTCTGTCTCATGACCCAGATCCCACTAGTCGGAGATGATTCCGTTTCAATGGCGATATCTCGTCGATTCGCTTCACGGGTGTGGGTAGAGTCGAGAGCATTCTAACGAGATATCTGAATGTTCTGGACGGGAATAACGACAGATGACTGGCTCTGGAGCTGTCTGTCACTCTGCTGATACATACATGTGTCTTTTTGTTGAGCATGAAAAAGAAAGACATGGCATTGCATAGACACATTGCATTGCAACGGCCCTGAGCATCTCGATGTCGTCCGTTACGGCTTCATTGGATTGGTCCTCAAAGTTGCAACGTGCTTTGCCAAGACCTTGAAACAGAGTGTAAAGCACCATTCACGTTCACGCTATCACACCCGGCCGAGTCGTGCCAGTCACATCCGGCACGGCACTCGAGACAGGCAAAAGTACCCCCATGACTCCGAGTGCCACCGGCATCGCACTATAGCATGCAATCGACATCGTGAGCTTCCTTCACAAGCACCGGAGCTTCTCCGTCGACCTTGTTCTTGTCTAGGCTGCCTGCATGACCCCATTGGCGATGGCAATACCCTGCATCTCATCATGATCCCTAAAAGCGAAATTGATGACAGGGTTTGAGTTACTCCCGATCGCAGTAAATTATCGTCGTCTGGCCAGCGGCTCCGAACATCGAGAGCTTACCATAGTGGTGTTTGATGGAGCTGTAAGTAGCCGTCTGGATGATGCAATCTCCATCGCACGCGCGTAATTCATCCCTCGAAACATGACACAAAGGAAGCGCTTATCGCCAAACTGACGTCGACAGTTACGCAGCACCCACGTGCGATCGAAACCCTCTCGATGCCCAGAACCAGACTTACTCATCGGATCAGCGAGTGAAACTGGAGACGTAGTTGATTGATCGTCGGATTGCCGGGACTGGGCTTGGGCGGGAACGCTTATCAGAACCCGCGATCGTCTATCATTTTTCTAATTTTTTGCCTTTTCGATGGTCCCGATGAGAAGGAAGATAGATATGTGGGGTTTTAGACTAACGTACGTAGTAGGTAGGGGGATCTTGATTGATTCATCGAAAGATTATCAGCCAAGTCAGCTGAGGTGTGGGATGAGAATCTGTTTGATCTTCGTTACAGAGGAATTAATCATCGAGATGTGTTTTAAGTAGACTGGATGAGTCGTGTCGAGTCGTAGATAAAGACACACTGCACTTGTCTCATCGCGATCGACCACTAATACGAGTGAGTGGTGTCGCTCCGTTCAGCCCTTTGGAGAGAGACCGTTTTAAACTGGATTGATGGGTCAGTCTAGAGTTTGAGATAGACAGAGCCATCCACATCGTCCGGACACAAAACGGCCGCCATTCAGTGGTGGTTTTGAGCAAATGCCCATGGCCATGCCACCCACAATTCCATTACCAGATTCCCAATTGCCCATGGCGCGACACACAACAGACACCCCCTCTGGCCGTAATATCATCGAATGGAAGCTCTCTCAGCGTGTTGCTTAGTTAGTGTATGTACAGTACAGTAGGTAGATGGGAAATGTTATGTTCCTGGGTGCTAACGTTAGGTAAGACCCTTTGTTGTAGATCGATCTGGAACACGCTCTAAAAAGCCGCCCTCATCAAGTGATGGAGCCACATCGAGATGGCGACGCCACCGGCCGAGATGCTCTACCAAACCTTCGATGGGCGTCCGTTTTCGTTATAAACAGTCAGAGAGTCCTCCCGTCCGGAGCTGCTCCTGGGAACCAATGGCCTCTCTCTCTTTGCACAGATATCGAGATGCCTGCTTATTCCCACATCGACATATCCATATTCAAATCACAATTCTCGATCTCGCAGATTTACGATGGAGGAATGGAAATGTATGTAGCCTCGCCTCATCAATGCTGCAAGGGGATCGAGACGGAGATACTCTAAATCGGGGATATGGATGACCCTTTTCTTAATTCCCACCCCGTGCACCCCCTTTCCCCTCTGCTCCGTTTTCTCATTTTGCCTATACTAC
>JAAOAK010000472.1:0-31225 GCA_013396175.1 Fusarium denticulatum | reverse complement strand
GGGTGGCCGGTTTCCCCGTATCTGACATTACCTACACTTCAGCCGCTCCCTAGCGATGCCTCCCATTCAGTGTCTATTATAAGCACAAGCCTCGACCACCACCACCACCATCCATCCATCCTACCCTGGAGACAACAAGCTGTGTTTTTTCTTTGACAATTTCCATCCCGCAAAGCTAGGGGGCGTGGGCATCATGGCATTCCAGGGCTGCAAAACACGTGTATCGTGTGACCTGCTGTGTAAAAGATCTGTGTGTAGTGGCTAATGCAATGGGCAGTACATTCACAACAGTCATCGCCCACCAGCAGTAACATCCACCCTTTCATGCTTGTTCTGTTTATAGAACTGACCATCAAAAGCCGACCGCTGTTTGAGTGGCACACGGACCAACAATGCAACAGTGCAAAACACCAACATTAGAATTAATGATCATCCTCTTTGAGTCTCGTCTTTGTCATTGCTCATACTTACTTCGCAAAGTGTTCTAGATGGTACTAACTACTATGTCTGATGTGTATTTGATACTCCAGCCGATTTTGATTACTCCTTGATGAATGCAACAACATCCAAAAACCATCAAGCCTTGTTTGCGCCGGAAAGTCAAACTCAAAGTCAGCGGTAGAGTCAGAGCAGAGTCCAGTCCAGACCAAGAGACTGAGCCCCTCCAATCGCTCGTCTGTTCCGAAACGCCAGCAACTCAAAAAGGCAACCCCCAAATCACCAACTCAGGCGAATGTCATTGAAATCTCCTTCTCTTTGCCAAAATCATCATCATCTGAATCCCCCCACGGTTCATGCAATGTCATCGTTGGCAGTGTCTGCGCCGTCTTCACCTGTGGCCTAGTTGCTGCCGTCTCAGTAGGTGCTACCGTTGCTGACCGCGGATGATTGTCAAACGAGGTATCGAATGTCATCTGAATGTCGTCCTCGTCATGTCGGTCCGAGCCGTATGCGTCACCGTGTCCTGACCCAAATCCTCCGCCGTACGGTGAACTGTACCCAGGTGGTGATGCTTGTCTGGTGTAGCTTGGTGTGTAACTGTGAGACCTCTCCTGGGACATACGAGTATCGTGCGAGTCTCGTGCGCCGGTCAGATCCGTCCGAGAGCCTGCTCTAGAGCCATTGGCCACCGCCGAAGGAGAAGCGGGAAGCGAGGACACATCCAGCTTCATTGGAGGCAGGGTCGATTTGATCTCCTTGACTTGCAGGTCCTCCGGACTGGCATAATGATCTCGGGCATCTTTGGCAATTTCTGCACGGATTGCATCAATGTCGAAAAGGACACCAGTGTTGCTGTCGGCTTGTTCCGCATCCTTTGCCTTTTCCTTGCCTTCTCCCTTATTCTTTGAGTCTTCGTATATTTCCCAGTCCTGTTTCTCCGCGTTCTTTCGACGACCGAAGAAGCTGAATCGCCCACTCTTCTTGGCCTTGCCCTCTTTCTCGAGATTCTTGCGTGCCTCCTCGATCTCATTGATCAGTTCTCTTTGGCGCTCATTATGGTTGTCCGGGTCCGGATCCTCGATTTCGACGAACTCTTCACTCTCAACAGACCATCCACATCTTATCAACAATACCGGCATCTTTTGACGATAATCCATGTGGCCATTCACGAGATCGGTTACGTCCATGTTCTCAACAAACGGACAATCCTCCACTGGAGCTAGACCTGCTACCCGGCGGATACCTCCACTCGTGAGTCGGAACAGGTAGCCTAAGATCCAGTCGTTGCGGTTGTACGCATTCAGGAATCGCCCGGAAACCACAGTCTTGGCCTTAACGTACTCCTCCTTCTTTACAACGATAGGCGAACCAAACATGTAGACATTTTGCACAATACCAACCGCCCCCTTCTTGCTGAGCTCCTGAAGGCAAGAGAAAACGACTCGTGCGCCGATCGAGAACCCAACCAACGTAATGGGTCGTGTTCCTAGGTTGCGTTCTAGCAGGGAATCTGCTAGAATCTTTCCAGCGGATGTGGCTCTGTCCAGCGAGACAGCCCAAGGGTTGTCAATAAGATAGGCAAGCTTGGTGAGAATTATCGGTAACTGCAGAGCTGACATGAGAGCAGCTAGTATGGTTGTGCCCAGAATTTGCTGGATACTTTGTGTAAGAGCCTTTGTGATCGTTAGTCTGATAATCTCTATTAGAACAGGGTGTAAATCTTCTGACCTCAGTAGCCAAAATGTTGATAGTGTCACCCATACTCCGAAGCATCTCAGGCTCGAAGAGCACTGAGTAGAGGTCACCCATGACAGGGTCTACCGTGCTGAATGGCAGTCGTACGTCATCGACCTTACCTGTCAGCCACCCCGAGATAGTGACAATGAGGTTGACTCGCTTGTTGTTGTGAAGGGGACGATATTCGAACGTCCTAACCGCGCCAGTTCTTCGGTCCGCGGCCCTGCCTCCGATGATACTGCCTGACGCTGCTGCGCCCGAGGTGATGATGGCTGCGCCCCCTACACCACCGAGGAAACTTCCCGTGCCAGTCACTCCGATGGCTGTTAATCCGGTAGCCAGGCCAGCACCGATGACAGGAGCAAGCAAACCTGCCGAAAGACCAATGACCAACCCACCGCCTACGGTGGCCAATCCCATCATCACATATCGCCGGGTCAATGCGTTCTTCCTGCGAGTTTCCGTGTGTTCTTCCTCGTTCCAGTTCTCCTTCTCGGCTGCTTGCTGCATCTCCAGAGCCTCTGTGACCTTCTTCTCGAAACGGCAGATATCTACCCACGTGATATCAAGGCTCTCACCAACTCGCTCCAAGAGAACTCTTGAGCGGGAATCGTAAATAGAATCAGCGATCAAGAGGAGGAAGAGGTCGCAAAGCACAGTCCACCGAAGATCAATATCGATCTTTGCGGTGGTGGGGAGCTGTGATGGTGTCTTCACCTCAGAGAGCTCCTCGCCGTCAAGCGCCTCATATGGCGGCGGTGCCTCTGCAGGCTTCTCGTCCAGTGATGGGGTGCTTGGCATCGACGACTCTCCATCTGCCATGGGATTTGATACTCGAGCATTAGTATTGAGCGCGGGCGCCAAGTCCTGCGGCATAACTCCATGTTCTGCCAACTGTTCGATCATAATCTGCTCAGCTTCATTGATCTCCATATGAGCGTATAGTCGAAGCATCATTTTCTGACCCCACATCAGCATGGATTCAACTGACATAGCAACCTCCTTCTTTGTCTTCTTGAACGATTTCATTTTTTCCGCCTCTTTCACAAGTCTGACGATCTCGAGACGGACCAACCCAACGTATGCAACTCTTTGGCCTTCTGTCAAGAGATCTTTGGTAGCCTGCATCTGACCGATAGCATCTCGTCCTTCATCATCGTCGACCATACTGGTTCCGGCTGCGCTCTTGAAGAGATATTTCGTATTGTCGTCCATGCTTGTTGCCGACTCGGCATCATCGTCCAATGTTACCCGAGTGTAGCCCTTGCCAGCACCACCAAGTCCTCCATATTCGTATGATTCATCCTGTTCCGGATCGTATTCCCTTGCCACTAGTTTGTCGTCGTCGTTGTACATATCGTATCGTGCATAAGAAGGCATTTCTTGCCAATCATCCTCTTCCACCCCCTTTTGAGGTTCTTCTGGCTTGGTAGAGATCTTCTGGTGGGAAAACTCAGAAACATCCTTTCGATCGGCCTGCGTAGGCGATACAGGAGTTGGCGTGACTTTGTTGGGCTGAGGGGGCTCTTCCTTACTGACAGCTACCTCATCACCTGTAGACTTTTTGACAAGATCTGCTGCCTCTGGTTGTGTTTCCACTGAGCCCTTGTTCGTCGGATCGTCTGGCTTGGGAGTCCCTTGGTTCTTGATAGCGACATCGACATCTGTATGCTCTTTGGAAGCCTCTGAAATTCCTGACTGTATCTTTCTTGAATCTTTTGGCTCCTGATCGCTGATATCTTTGGCCTCGGTAGGCTCGATCTTTCCTGGAGTTTTGCTAAAAGTTGGTGTGGGGGTTTCGTCCGTGGCCAAACGCGGGTTTGAAGCATCTTTGCTAGGATTTGACTGTTCAGATTGAGCATCTTCAAAAGTTTCGCTCTTGTCGTCATCCTTAACAGATTCGACGGCGTAGGGTGTTGTTTGATCGCCGGACTTATCGTTCTTCGTCTCGGACACTATCGGTTGCTCACCGCTCGAGGCATCTGCTACTGGAGTTGCAGTAGGATTCTCATCTTTGGATATCTCGGTAGGCTCATCGTTCTTCGGAGTTGGAAAGCGCCTGATGGGTAGGCCGAAATCGTCAACCTCGGTAGGTGTAGTCATGATGTCAATCAATGGTGAATTGTGGTTTGTCTGGCGCTCCCGTTCAACGGGCTCGACGGAAAGAATTGCTTCTGCGACAGAAAGAGAAAGTAAAGAGAAAGCTGGTTCGGCTACGTGTAATGCGCCTTGAAAGAATGGATCGAAAGGGCCGAAGATCTGTAGACGACATTCGACCCGAGTGCAAGTGCTGCGAGTGGACGGACAAATACTCTGGCTCCTGGATTAGGTTGAGGCCGTCAAAGGAGAACTCTGTGGTGTGATGATGTAAGTGGTTGTTCGACGTGAAATGCCACACCCGTATTCAATGATTTAAAAGCTGAGACGAGTTGTTGAAAGGGTGGGCTTATTGTTCCCCTCGTCCCTTTCAAAACTAAAAGGAACAAAACTCCTATAATTATTGATGGATAGAATCCAACTTGACATTGCTTTGAGTGGGGGTCGACCCATCCCATCTGAAAAGATGGCTGAGTTCGGCGGAAGCGGTTGGTGGCCCTCCACTAGCAGACAGCGGATGGCCGGGCTCTCAGTGGTTGGTTGCTTTTAGTGGATGGGCATTGTGCCTGCCCAGAGGGTTCATAGAGCAGGGCACCCTTGTAACTCAGGGATGGGTCTCGTCATTCAATATAATATGGTTTGTTCTCAAATCAATTTCTCCTTCATACCTCACGCGACCCCTGATGTGTTTACTTAGGCATACCTTTCTTTGATTTGAGGTGAGCTTCAACAACTGATATAATTTATGGTCATTGCAAGATGAAGAGTTGGTTAGGACCGAGTGAATCATGATCTGATTAAATTGCTAACATTGATGACGCTCAAACACTATTTATTCCTTTCATGCGCCCCTGGACTCCCTCAATCTATACTATCTTCTCAGGTATCGCTAACGGCGCACACTCCTTTTGATATTCCCTGCCTTCATTGGCACATATTCCAGATCAAGCACGTGGTGATCATAGCATTCCTGTCTCAACCCTGAAGACTGCCACCCGCTTTGCTTGCTAGCTTTATCATGACTCTGCCATGGTAACTTCCGCTGCTGCAGTGTCCATTTCACCGTCATCTGCTGCAGTAGCCTTGTTTCTCTTCCGTCTCTTTCGTTTGCCGGCGCCTTCTTGTGGGGCGTCCTTCGCATCAGTAGATTCTCGCTTTCGTGGTTGTTGTCCTTCTGTCTTTGCCTTCTTGGGTTTCTGGACCGCCAAAGGATTGGGCCCCTTGGGTCCGTGTCCTTTCTTCTTCTTCGGTTTTTGTTCTTCAGAGTTGTTATCGGTCTTCTTGTCGGCCTTCTCGTCGTCGTCTGCATCTTCTCGCTTTCGCTTGCCCAATTGGTTCTTGATCTCTGCTCGAAATTTGCTTCTCTCCTCTTTTGCTCGCACTTGAACGCTCTCATCCGCCATTGGCTCGAGAATCATAACACTCCTCTTGATATAGATGAGGGGGACTCCTTTGATGCCTCGCAGCATCCTTCGTACCTCCTGGTCTTGGCTGGCCACCACATAGCGATGCTTATTCTGAAGTGTATCCTTCGGGTCGACAACTGATCGAAGACACTCTTGAGTGCTCAATGGCTCGGGATAATCGTCGGGATGGTGACCGCATCGTCGTCGTTCCAGAGTCTTGGCTAGGTCAATGGCTTCATGAACACCTGGCTCATTTCGCGCTGCATAAAGTTTGCGAATTTCGCATTGAGTAATCACTATTCCAGTTAGAAGATTGACCACGACAAATTTTGTCATGGAAACATACTGGGCTTGACCTTGCCATGAACTGTCCTCGACAGAGCGGGCTCGAGGTCCATCTTGAACCGGGAAGAATCTCTCACCATCTCGGCATCGACTGTATCTTGTAAGCTTTGTCTACCTGGCTTAAGTTTGCGACAACTTACCCAGAACCTGATAGGGTTCACGAAAGCCGAAAGTCTGGGAGAACTGCTCCATGAGCTTCCGATATTGTTTTGACCGCTTTCCTCTCATTCTGAATAATTCGTTGTATCAAGCTAGGTGATTGTTTAGACTTGCTAGGACTGGATGCGACGAAGTCACGGCTCGCAGAAAATAAATTTCCTTATCGCGGCACGTGCGATAAGCTAAACCCGACCCCCTGGTACATGCGCTATGGCTGTCATGCCCCGCAAGCCCCGCCATCCCACTTCCTTCATTTGCATTGTCCTCGGTCAGAGAGCAAGAAAACATCAGACCTTGAAATAAGGTGTCAAAATAAACTCAGCAGAAGTATACTGAGACTACCTATCCTAAACTTTGGTACCTATACTAAGTCACCTAAATCTTTTTGTTATTTAGGATCGAAGTCCTGAGTTTTCTTCCTTCCTCTATATTGCCATGGCTATTATTTGGGGCCGAAAACAAGTCAAGTGCTACAGTATTACTTTATCATGGAGGTTCCATATCTGAATTTTGTCTAGGCAGATCTTTTCTATGTAATTCATGATGACTCGTTATATGAGAACCATGTGTTCACCTCTCCATCATTAAATCATGTAATTAGGTATCTTATGCTTCGAAGGGTCAATCCGGCAAGTCTACTGGAAGCCGTCCAGATGTCTCAGTTGTCCAGCAAAGAGACTACTATCATCCCTCATTTTTCACGCAGAGGGCTGCGACAACACTGATATCGTCAAGTTTACCTGCTACTGTTAGCTTTGCTTTCTCTCTTAGAAACCTGTCGCTTTTGCTTACCACCCTCGCTTGCTAAACCCTCCTCGATCGCATGCTCCATGAATGGACTCTCGGCGAAAGGATCTACGGCGATTTCCCGGGCTGCCTCCATCAGATCTTGAGCCGCAACTCTCATTCCACCGTTGCGGCCACCTGCGCGATCACCCTTGTGAGCTTCTGCATGTGTCCCGGATTCCCACTCTTTAATGCTTTTGAGTATTCTTGCAACGATCTCGTGCTCCCAAAGATTATCGATAACACCGTCACTCATCGCAAGTACAATATCTCCGACTTCCAAATCGACCTTGTCCATAACTGCATTATCGGTGGGTGTGTCAGGACTGTTAGTTCCAAGCTGTCGTGGGCAATCAAACCAGTGCCACTGCTCCACAGTCTTATAGATGACTTTTTCAGTACTGGGTCGGAGTACCATGACCTGGCAGTCGCCCACGTTAGTCACATACAAGACGGGCGATGCCTGTGCTTCATTCTCGGTGCAAGTCTTGTAATGTAATTGCGCGCCACATGCTGTTGTTGTTCCCAAACAGTCTTGCGACGTAGTCGCCTCAAGAGTCTGTTCATATGCACTTTGTAGGCTGGCGATGGGGTTCGGTTCTTGCGACCTTGGTAATCCAACAAGTTCTTCCTCGATCGCAGAAGACCAGAAATGCCCAATCAGTCTTGACCAGAGCCTGCAGTCCAATCAGTAACGATGGTAAGAGAGGTTCGGAAGTTGCCCGGCAACTTACCCGGCATGCCCTCTCGGTCTTGTGGCCCACGCGCCCACGCCGTCGTTGGCACAAATGAAATAATCACTCGCATAGACAGCATCATCGCCATTTGTTTTCCCTTTGATAAGCTGTCCGTTGACAAAAGCACGACGGTCACGGCTCTGGTGATGTGTACTTAAAGGATCGGTAAAGGATGTAGACGGAGGAGAGAGGAAAGGCGGAGGGAATGGGCGGGGAGGTCGTTTCGCAAAGAGTCCAATGCCTGTTTCGAATCGAAAAGGCAAGATGGGAACATTATGTAAAAGGCGAGTCGTCGTCGAAGCGAATCGTCTCTTGCGACATGGGCGCCATGCTGTGCATGTCAGGCGTCGCACCGGGAGCGATGGTAAGAAGGATGTCGGGACGGCCGCCAGAATCGAAGATGGTTGACTGGGCATTCCAGCTGCACGAGCCCAGAGCTGCCCCTTTTGAGTTGCCTGCCTGGCCGCAACCTGTAGTTAGATTGCTAATGTGCTCTCCAAGAGAGAGATGTGATCCCCAGGAGAGAGCAGAGCACCGTAATCAGGCTCGGACAGCTGGGGGATTACAGACAGTTGCCCAGACACGTGATAAGCCCGAGACCGCCAAAACAGGGCGTCATCCAGAACAGGCAGTTTTTGTGTCAAAGCGACCAATGATGTACAAACACTATTCTTCTCCCGCAGGAACCCGAGCTCATTGTTGACCCCAACGGTAGGAGAGAGGACTAGATTGAGCTAGCATTGGAGGCAGAATGAAAAGAATCACCCTACAAACGCCCTTAGAACGATTCAGTTTGTGCGGTTGGCCTGCTTCTTTTGTAAAAACTTGCCTTGAGATAGGATGTGCTTCGGCGATCTTCCGTGAGAGAGTGGCAGAAGCCCAATTGCAGCAATGCATGGCGTTTGATAAGTCAGCCAATGCACATCCGTATAGGCTATATATCCCGAGAAACTCTGAGTACATTTGACAACTGAAAAGGCATATATAGGTACATATAAAGGAACCATTAGTAAGGGACTTCAGTCAATTTGATTTTGATGAACTGTGTCAGTCTGAAAGGCACGAATAGCAACGGTGGATCCTTTGGAGATAAAGTTACCTACCTAAGGCAGGTAGGTTGGTAGGCAGGCTACGGGGTAAGTTACCAGGAAACTGACAGCACTTTACAACACGTAGTCCTCCTTGGGGGCGTCGGGGAACAAGAAAATATCAAACCTTGACATAGTGTATCGAAACAAACTTAGCAAAATGTATCCTCAACTTATGCTAAGCTACCTAAGTCTTTTTGTCACTTACTGATAGGATCAAGTTCCTGAGTTTTCTAGCCTTCCCTTGAGGCTATGGTCACTGGAGCTGTGTAAGTGACCACGTGTTGGCGCCATGGAGATACAGGCATCTTCACACGTCATGAAACGAAACAAAGCTAACTTGACAAAATAAAGTGTGTCCAATCTCGTGGTTACCGCACCTTGTTCAACTCGATCTGGTGATTCGACCCAATCATGAATGCCAAGAAGGGTTGGCAACCTGCAAGCTGCCAGAAGGGAGCAGGATCCTCCACTAGCTGGAGATATCGTTAATATTCGTTCAGGAAAGGCATCTATGATAAGACGAGGGCTGTAGGATGACGCATTTTATTGACACTGCTCATGATATGTTTTGATTTCTCCACGCAAAGATCAGCTGGACTGGAAATAGTGCCACATCACGATCTGATCCAAACTTATCACCGCAAGATTGGACTCATGACGTAAGGGATGGGGATGAATCGACTCTCAATCAAAGCCCATTTCCGCATTAGGGGTCAGCTTGAATCTCCTGCGGACGCTATTATGCGGACTGCGAAAATAGCGTCCAGGACATGAATTCAACGACATACGTGGAGCTGGCATGACGAACTGCGGCTCTTTAGATGAGTAGCCGGCTTTTCAGATGCCTGACGATCAAACAGGTGGACCTGGACGATCGTACGGGGGTCTTATGAATCTACTCCGTAAAAGGCTGTACTAATCGCAGCAATCTCGTGCAGTTGACTTTGAAGTGAGACGTCTCACGTTAATCACAATCGTGATTGACACTGCCAGTACGGAGTACTTCAATCCCCATATTGACACGCAATCCTTCTTGACCGTACGGAGTATAGAGACAGAGGTATCAGCTAGCCGCCTTTGCAAAATAAAAAACCCCATTCTGGTTGTAACCCTCGAGCGTATGTATTTCTGGCGGCTGAGTGAGCATGGATAGTGCAAGGCCAAGGGGAAGCCGGTGTAGCCGGTTGAGCTAGGAGATTCATTAGATTTTGCCTTGAATTTAGTTGTGTACATCTTCTCAAACAATAATACGTTGTAACCAATGGGACTTGGTGATGGTCACAAACACCAAGAGCTTGGCAGCATAGCCATCACGATTTGGAGCCCAAGCCCAAGCTGCAAGGTCTTATTCACAGCATGTACTTTCCATTCGGAGTTTGACAGTCCAGGTAGTCTTCTCCAGGTTTTGAAAACCCCGAACCATCCTCATCCTTGTCCGGCTGAAGTAGGGCTCGGATGCCTCACTCGAGCCCAAGACTGTCTACTATCCGTACAGTATGTATAAAGCTCAGAGGTAATGATTATCTGTATTAGAAGGTAATGGCATTATGCATGAATTCGCTACCAATAGTATATGTGTGCATTTTGCATTTGCAGTAAAGCAATTTGTATAATACGAAACCGAAATCGATAGTAGCCTACCCACTCTATCCGTATCTGAGATGGCATCAACATTTGAGGCCTCAAAGTGCCAAGCTTTTCCTGACCCCAGAAAACTACTGAGCGAAGCCCGCTTACATATTTACTGTACATATTCCGAACAGATTCTCTTCAAATCCCAGCGGCTGGACACGCTTACGTATCCATGAACTTATGAAGCAGAATGGTGGAGTCAGACCAACAAA
This sequence comes from Fusarium denticulatum, assembly GCA_013396175.1. NCBI lineage: Eukaryota > Fungi > Ascomycota > Sordariomycetes > Hypocreales > Nectriaceae > Fusarium > Fusarium denticulatum. Next base: position 20,582 of record JAAOAK010000472.1, on the reverse strand, counting down.
GTCTAGATATCATGTTGAGGCTTAGCGAAATACTATTGAAGCGATACGAGACCTGGCTTGCTGACTTAGCTCGCTCGCTGGTATGGTGTAATTTCGCTGGTACGAGACGGTAGGGATGTATTTTCAGTGAAGGAAGCTGACGGGATGGGACATTACCCGCAACATGGGCGAAACAAGAGAATCGCGACCAGAATGGCTGGCTGCAGGGCTTCAGGCGCTGAGACGCATTCGATGGATCCCACGAGAAATCATTGATGGAGACAGCGGCAACAAGAAGCCTTGAAATCGAAGATGGCGTTAGTTAGTGACGAATCTGTTTTGCTGGGATATGCCTCTCTCTATCCACCCCGTCCGCATCCCGCCCGTCGTAAACGCCGCTCTACGGGCTCCGAAGCGGGAGAATCCCAGCCACTGTCTACCGAATATTCTTTTATAGGCTCACATTGGCCTGTAATTTTGGGCAGTGGATCGGCGGTAAATACTGCAGGTACCCAAGCTGCAAAGCTACCAAGTTACCTCTTTGTAAGTCGTGAAGCATTTGGACAAGATTTGTTGCAATCTTGCCTTGAGCTCTGCTGCGCCGCCGCGAGTTTTGGCCAAGTCTTGCTGTTTGCGCAATGTGCATCGGATCATGGATGTCAGGTTCTGTGCTAGGATACCAAATCAAAGCCGTCTCAGACAAAGGTATGATGATACTGGTGATAGCCGGCGCCAAGCTCCCGAAGCCCAGATGCGCGCGGCCTCTTCTCACGTTGCACCACGCATGTCTCCGGATCTTGGCTGGGTCATAGACAACTGATCCGGCGTCAGAATGATTGGATGGCATGTTTCTCCAACATGGCTCTCCAGACGTCCAACTGCCCTTTCAGCATCTTTCCTGTTAGTGAAAGGCATTTTGCGAAACAAAGGCCTGCCTTGCGAAGGCTCCGATTCATTCTCTGTCATTCTTTGAGCTCTATTTTCGTCTCCAAGTTGCGTCGTCAACTTGAAACTGGGCTTCATGTCAAGTATATAGAAATACGATACCCTGCCGTTACTGTATGCATGTTGTAGTCTTCCTTGCTTCTCACAGAATCCAACCTCTCTGTTCGCTTCCCTGATTCACTTTTTTATACTTCTATTTCCGTTTTAATTCTCTTGGCTCACCGACTTTACTCTCATTACTCGGTGTGCAGTACATTAGAGGTGCTAAGAGGGTCCTCTTAGTGAATTGAGGGTGTCAGTTCTAGACTTAGACTTCTCACCCAGACCATCGCCGGCTGCTAGTGACGTATGTCATCGACCAGGTCCATCACCACTCAATTCGTTCATCGCGAATCGTTCATCAAAGGACTGGACTGGGCCATCCTGTACGGGTACGGGGGTACGCGGCCGCAAGAAAAGCAGAGCAAAGCACAGCAAAGCACATTTTTGTATGCAGGCAAGCAACCAAGCAACCAAGCAAACAGGATCGCCTAAGCCCGGACCTTCTTGTTACCAGCTCCGGAGACAACTCTAGCTGAAAGTTGCTCAACTCGTGGGACTTATCAGTAAAGGGACCCCCGCGCTGGCTGGAGATCGCAGCATTGGACCAGGCTTGAAGCTTGTTGGAGGTCCTCTTTTTTCCAAGAAAACCTGCTGTTGACGTTGCGATTTCTGGATCCTTACCAGCCTCTGACAGATCTATTAAACAACGAAAGCCCGCAAGTCGAAACCCTGGGAAAGCTTGACGTTCTGAACGACGCATCTCCATTTAAAGCTCAACGCACGCAACGCAAGGCGAGCAGTTACAGCGCTGCACCAGACCACTAAAAAGTGCCGTTGACACTGACATTGGCATCCAATTGCCATCGCCGCCGTCCGCCGAGTGACGATCTTTCTCAAGCCCGCCGACGCCGGCTTCCGCGTATTGACGTACATACACTGAAATCACGAAATTACGGCCACGGCTTATAAGAAATTACCGACCATCCCCATATTCAGAGCCAAGACTTGTATCGTCTAACTACCTAGGTTCTCGTCACTTTCACTTGTCGCTCGCTCAGTTGCTGCAATTCCTTTTACGGTAGTTCACCACAGTTTTGACCTTGACCAGCTGTACCAGGGCTGGTCATCCTTGGCCGGTTAATAAGTACTGACTGACATGTCAGTCGCCCGAAGCATCCGTATCTGCATCCGCAATCTGCCTTCGCACCCGCCGCAGCACCACCTTTGAATGGATACAGTCCGGCGCCGAGTTCTAAAGGGAGTCTAGAGTCTAATAAAGTCGCACATACAAGAAGCGCCCACTTCACCTACATCTGAATCGTCCCGCACGCAAGGGCCTGTTTTCTTCTTCTTTCCTCCTCACTCCCGGACCTTGGATTCGCCCTGATCTTGGATGCCCAGCGATAATCAAGCTTGTCTGGAAATTACGGTACCAGATTGTCGTCAGTATTGTGGCTGACGCACCTCACACCTCTCGAGACATCCCTTGCGCATTTGATCTGGTCAATTACTGACCTAACAGCTCCCTCCCTTTTGCTGTTTGTGGTTTCTGGGCACCAATTGGCCTGAGTTTTTCTTCTTTTTGATATTTTTGTCTCAGAAATTTCCTCATTTGCAGGCCGAGCATTGTGGACAAAATGGGTCGAAATCGAGGTGCGTACCATCAAATATTGTGCATTCGTGAATCCCATTCCAGCTCTGGACTTGTCTTTGATCGTCCACCGCGTACGTTGCGTTGCGTCGCTTTACGACCCGACCAGACAGAAGTTGGCGCTAGTGGTTCGCTGGTCTTTGCCCTGGCCCACCTCAGTCTAAGTCGAGGCGGGCTTGCCCATGTCATGATGGAAGCCCACTGCACGGTGGCAGCTCTACGCCTGTAACCACAGCCAGGGGGGGCTGCTTATGGGTACCTCTCGGAACGGCGGGGGCTTTGACATCCACTACGCGTTGACGTGTGGTGGCCCAAAATGCCCTTGGCTAGCTCCTCTAGGGGCCCGTTTCTTTTGGCTCAAGGGACTGAGCGACGGGCTCTCTTCCTCCAGGGGGGGCTGCATACCATTCTGTTCATAACATCTCACCTCATCCCGTCCTTGTCGTACTAACTCTTTGGTGCCAATACTTTAGTCCTCTCTTTTATGTCCCAGTTCTCTGCGGGCACAAAGACACCGCCGCCCTCAACTTCTCCTCCGTCAAACTCACCTCACAGACCGGGGCATCGCAAGACGAACTCTGGTACAGAACCCTTTCCCGACCACCGAGTCAGTACCGACATTTCTCGGCCAAATACACCGCCTTCGCGGCCAGATTATGGCACTCCCATAAACGGTGGCTCCCCGATCGAACCTTCTGCTCGCCGAAGACGCAGCTCATCTGCTGCATCATCACGACCCCCGTCCATGGTCCTGGCTCATCAACCACCCATCATGGATATCACGGAGGATACAATCCCCGAACTTCAGCCCATCTTTTCGTTCCTCAACAGCCATTCCAACAAGCTGTACCAAGAGGGTTATTTCCTCAAACTCGATGACCAGAATACACGTACGCTCGATCTAGCTTCCATTGCCGCTTGTTCCCCTCCACACTTGCACCCCTGTGGCGCCAAGTTTACTCCACACTCAACTATTTACACATATGCTGCAAGGATGTTCAGCTAACAGTCGTTTACAGAGGGCAAACCCAACCCTGATAGAACTTGGACAGAGTGTTTTGCCCAGCTTGTGGGAACCGTCTTGTCACTATGGGATGCCGCGGAACTAGATGCAGCTGGCGAAGACGGCGAAGTCTTACCCAAGTTTATCAACTTGACGGATGCCTCGATCAAAATGGTAAAGGACCCGCTCGCGTGCTAAGTATGTCTTCACGCTTGACTAACACAATTTCGTCACAGATCGAGTCGCTGCCCACAAGATCTTCAGATGAGCAACCGCTACAGAACATCCTGAGCATCTCAACGGCTGGAAGAAACAGATATCTCCTCCATTTCAACTCGCGGCACTCGCTTCTGCAATGGACTGCTGGCATTCGACTAGCCATTTTCGAGCACTCCTCTCTGCAGGAGGCTTATACTGGCGCTCTGATTGCCGGCAAGGGCAAATCGCTCAATAATATCGGTGTCATCATGGAGAGGGCACGATTCCCCACCGAAGAATGGGTTAGAGTCCGATTCGGCGCTGGTGTACCTTGGAGACGATGCTGGTGTGTTATCACCCCTCCTGACGAAAAGCAGTATGCAAAGCTCCAGAAGGAGCTCAAGAAGAGGTCTCCTTACGATCGATCGCCTGTGCCCACATTGAAGGGAGATATCAAATTCTACGATCAGCGGAAGGATGGCAAGAAGCAGAAGAAGATGCAGCCAATTGCTACCATCACCGACGCCTACTCTGCCTATGCCATCTATCCTCAGTCCAAGTCATTGATTGATGCGTCGACCTTGCTCAAGGTTGAGGGTAACATTGCTATCCACACTGATCCTCCCTCGTCTACCGAAGGGTTCGTCTTCATCATGCCTGAGACACACCCTGCTGTGAGCGGATTCGAGATGCTGCTGCGTTTCCTCTTTCCAACCTGGGACACATTTGGTCTTTACGGCCGACCTGGTAGACTCGTTGCCAGCACACTTGACTCCAGATCTCTCATGTTTGCTATGCCTAAGAGCCGCCGCTATGGTTATCTTGAGAATTTGGATGTTTCCAACCTCATTCTTGAGGATGGTAGCTCTGGTTGGGGCGAGAGAGATTGGAGAAAGAAGCTCAAGGAATGCACCGGTACTCGCATGAATGCTGTAGATGATGCACCCACGACACGTTCTCGAAGCAACAGTCGAAAGAGTGTTCGACTAAGTTTTGGTGATGGGCCTCCAAAGCCCAAGGCCGGATTTTCAGATGAACAAGTCCCAACCAGATCCTCGCGATCATTCTCTCTTACTGAGCGCACTCGAACAGACTCGGCTCCCGCAGATCCTGCAAGGGTTGCCTTCGGAGGACATGGCCGTAACTCATCCGACCCCAACCAGTTGGGAAGCCCTCCTTTCCGTCCTGGTACCAATGGAAATAGCCCTTACTCAGGCTCGCCACAACGAGGACAAACTCCCGTTGGCGCTCCACGCCATAACCAAGCTTCCCGTGACGAGAGTCCCGCTTACCAGAATGAACGAGCTCCCTCTGGCTCTCCTACCCTGAAAGACTTGGATGGCATGCGTCAGATGCATACTCCTGAACCAGTCTCACGACCTCCAGCCTTCAGTCACGGGTCCCAGGCTCGCCCCGTCAGCAGAGCCTACCATTCCCCTGAGCTTAGGCGGGCTAATAGTAGGCTTTCCGTCACAACTCTGGCCCAGCTTGCCACAGCTGGCGGGTTGGGTGGCCCGAACGATTCGAATCCTTCTCCACGAGGAGATGAGGTGGACGCTGCAAGATCTGGACCATCGGTACTGCCACCACACGCCAACTCCGTAGGGATATCTGCTAACGACAACCGCTCGCGTGAAGCTTTAAGCCCGCTGAATCAGGATCCCTCTTCCAACAGTCTTCCTCCTCCGGCAAACTTATCCCAACAACGATCACGATCGCCACTGGCCCAGCCCCCGCTTGGGCCTCCTAATGCCTATGGCCGCGGGCCTAACTCACGTCCTGGAACTTCAGAAGGACGGCGATCTCCGATGCCTCCCGGCATGCCACCTCAACAACGACCTCCCCATCCTCAAAATGCCAACCGTCGGCCTGACATGGGCCCTGATGGCCGCCGACCGTCTGACCCTCGACGACCATCTGATCCTCGGGGTCCTGGATTTGACGGGCGTAGACCTTCAGACCCTCGAGGTCGTGGCAATGGTCCTCCTCCTGGCCATATGCCTCCGCCACATAGTCCCCATGGTAATTTTCGTCCCGGACCGGGGCGCTCCGGACCTCCTGGACCACCTCCGGGTTATCGCCCTAACGGACCTCCTCATGGTCCGCCAAATGGACCACCGGGGCCAATGAGTTATCGAAAGCCTGTGCCAGGCGGACCTCCCCCACCTGCTCCTTTTGAAAATTCCAAGGGAAACACCATGTCGGGTAGCAGTGGAATCACTACGAACGAGATAATCGACCATTATGCGTTCGACCAAGGTCGTCAGACACCTCGGCAAGGCACCCCGAACTCAGAGAGGCGACCAGGACCCCCAGGCAGGCAAGAAAGCCACACGAGCAACCAAAGCAGTCATTATGAGGATAATTCTCCCACCAGCAGCCTCAAGAACTTTGTAGATACATACCAATACAGCGAACCAAAGCCCCGAGCTGGTGTCCTGAAGACTGTCGGTGGCGCTGAGGAGTCTGATCCTCGAGATCTTGGCTTTGATATACCAGATATCAATTTCGGCCCGACTATTAATTACGCAGCAACCAAAGATCGCAGTAAACCTCCCGGCGCTCTGACTCCCGGCGGCTCATCACAGAGACCGCATACACCTGGGGGTCAAGGACCAACGCCCCCGCCTCATAAATCTTCGGGTTCTCAAGGATCTCTTGGACGTAAGGAATCCCCGGACCCAAAGCGGACTATGGCATGGCAGCCCGGCGCATCAACTCCTCCGAGCAACGCACACGGGTTAAGCCCCGAAGAATTTGTGCAGCAAAGGGCGGCTCATGCTCGGAGTGCTTCCAGCAATACGTTGGGCGGCTCACCCAGCCCGGGCATGAAACGAACTAGTTCCTCTGACATGCTACAAGCTATCCAGAACGGTCGCCACTCTCGCAGCAGCTCTGCTGATCTGCTTGCACGACCTGGATCGCGGGGTGCTAGTTCGACCTTGAACTTTACAAGCTCTGGGGAGACATCTAGCCACCTCAGTGCTCGGGAGCAGGAGCATGTTGCTCGCCTCACAGGCCAACCATTGATCAGCATGCCAGGACACCAGAGACAGGGTTCACAGGGTAGTTTTATGCCTGGCCACCAGAGGCAAGCTTCCTCTGGATCAGGGTTAGTTGGTGCTATCGAGGCCAGGGAACGAGAAAAGCAACAGATGAAGCAAGGAGTGAACAGCCAGGCAGTCCAGCATGCGATCAGCCAGCGTCAGCAGCAACAGGCTGCCATGGCGTACCAGCAGCAAATGGCACAGCAACAAATGGCACAGCAGCAAATGATGCAACAACAAATGGCTCAGCAGCAACAGATTGCGTACCAGCAGCAGGCTCATCAACAACAAAACTACCAGCAAGGATATCAACAGCCAATGATGGGTGCTGGAACTATTCCCCCATACAGCCCCATGGGACAGCCCGCTGGTCAATACACTCCCGGTGGATCTCCGTACGGGCCGGCACCTCAGCAGATGGGAGGACATGGACAGCCGAACAGTTTCTCGCGACCGCTTCGGGCTGCGCAGCAGGTCGACCCTCGCTTCGTACCACCTCAGGGTCAATACGGCCCATCGCCTGGAGCTCAGCAGACCGCTCGAAACGTTCATCCCCAGTATCAAGGACAAGCGTTTTAGTAACGAATAGGGCAGGGTCTAGTTATACCACTGGTTGACCAAGATTATGGATATTTGGATGATTGAAGCGATTTGGAGCAAACATCAAGGGGCCGCATATATCACATGGCGTTCAGGGAATGGCAGTAGGTGCTTATTTGGGGGTAACGGGTTGAAAACCAATTGCATAGTTATAGTCTCAGGCATACAAAGAAAGGACTGCATTTTTTACCAAGGGACAGCATACTTATTATAGATGCATTTTGAATCTGCCCAACATACATTTCTATTTCTTCTAAAGAATTAAAGTGTCTTCAATTTCATAGTCCGGGGTAATATAATTTTTTCTTCTTTATTAGAAAAGGAAAAAAAAAAGAGAACGACTCAATTGCATTTTGTCTAATATCATGACGTAAATAACAAGAGTTGAGGAGAAAGTCATCTATTGGTTCACGACGCTGCGTGAACTAGGCTGAGACCTTTGGCAGGCGTTGCTGTCCAGTGACTTTGCTCGACCCGCTCGATTCCGGAGGCGAATCTCGAGGGCAAAGCATTGTTGGTAGGCGCGCCTGATGAGCTGAAGTAGATTCTTGTACTTGTGGACTGTGATCGCTAATGAAGTGACAAAGCGCGTGACTTGAACGCGCCCCAAGTACCATTTTCACGCGCCCGTGTTACAAGAAAAGAAACGTGATGTGACCTTGTTTTGTTGAATCAGATGAGCTCTCCCTGATTGCTGAGGCATCCGAGACGTACAGCAAGTAGGTACATACTGACCGTTTCCACTCTGTCAGTCAGTGGAGGTAAGGGGTCGCCGCCCCCGTTGGTGATCATGAACGGCACTTAAACGGCTTCTCCCCGCTGCGACTTTGCTCGCTTGGGGATTTATCAGCCTAGAAGCGGTCACTAGAGGGTGCCTAATACCTTGTTAAATTCCATTCTGATAGGTCAGGCAGCGTCGTTATTCCAGATTCCGATTGATATCAGCCAACCAGCGTCAGCAGCGACCTGACCCTTGAGGATGGACACTGTCGGTCGTGACGTCCCTCATCCCTCGTCCCTGCCGTCCCATCCAATACCTGAACCTCAAAGTCCCTTGTCGTTTCTTTTTCCATCCTGCCCCCCTCTCTTGGACTCTTGATACTCTTCACTTGTCTATCTCTCGTCTCTTTCTTCTTTGCTTTCTTACCTCTCACCATACGCAATTTCTTTATACAGGCCTCGCACAACTGCTGTCTCGACTCGACCTCGCCGAGACATACAAACTTTTGGCTACCCGTTACCCCAACTACACCTGCGCCTAGGACTTTCAACCCTCTTGCTAGATGCGCCCGTGATCGCCTCGACTTTTTAGCACGACCTCACGATTTGCCTCGACTTGGCCCCATTGAAATTTTTACGCAAGTCTTGCACTGCTTCTCGCAGCGTAGGCTGCTCGAGTCCCTCCAATGGACGGCGACGAGCCCACGCAAGGTACGCCTGCCCATCTACCCAATGCTCCCTCCTGTTCGAGCTGACCTCCCTCTGGAAGCGACGCAGAATGTTCTGGATCCGCGCCGTGTTGGAAAGCAGAATTCAGGCTTCTCAGATGAAGATATCTCTGACATAATATGCGTCCTCTATCCGCACTCCGATTCTGCCCGTGTCGAACTCGATCGTCTGGTCGGCGAAAACTCCCCACATATCATTGGAAAGGACGAAGCGGATGGTGTCGAACCTGACTATGCCTTAGAAGACCAAGCAGCCCGTTTTCACGCCAATCCAACCGGCACCGGTACCCATGCCATTATCCTACGTCTGTCGTCGAACCTCAAGAACCCGAAAGCCGGCTTTGTCTTTGGTCGAAATCCTGTGCGATGCGACATTGTGTTTGTCAACGATCCATTGAAAAGAATCAGTAATATTCATTTCCGGATTTACGTCAACGAATATGGCACTGTCATGGTTGAGGACCAATCGACCAACGGTACTATTGTGGATGATCACCTTTTAACCTCCCACCCTCAAGCCAAGGGAAGAAGTGACCCTCCCATTAGCAAGTGGGTTTTGAGTTCTGGCTCCATCATCAAGATCTATCTTCATAAGGAGGCCCGGGACTTGACTTTTCGAGTCCGTATACCCAGGCGTGATAATGAGTATGACCAAGCATATACCGATAAAGTCGACGATTTCTTCACACGTCATGGGCTACCACGCCAGAATGAAACCATCACGCCTGGACCAGGCGGCCACGTTGATCTCTTCAAACAACCTGCCCAGACTAATCTCAAGAGAGAAGAGACCAATGAGATAACGCAGCGTACTCCTCAGACATTGTCTAAAAGAAGAGACGCACCAAGGGAATGGACGGGCTCCGGAAAATATAACAGAACCGGCTCGATCGGGAAGGGTGCCTTCGCAGTTGTCCACAGGGTCACTTCAAAGTATGACGGATTACCATATGCTGCTAAAGAGATTGAAAAGCGTCGCTTTATCAAGAACGGCGTTCTTGATCAGAAGGTAGAGAATGAGATGAAGATCATGCAACGGGTTAAGCATGTGAGTCTTGCCCCTTGTTACCCGCTTCCATCGCTAACATAACTTATCAGCCCCATATTGTTCGCTACATGGAGCACTTTGAATGGGATGACCGATTGCTAATCATAATTATGGAATTCGTGCCCGGTGGCGATTTGGGAAAACTCATCTCAGACCAAAAGGCTCTAAGGGAGGATGTTGTTCGAATCATGTCAGGGCAGCTCTTGGGTGCCTTGGGGTATCTACACGCCAACAGCATCACCCATCGCGACGTCAAACCAGACAACATCCTCATAAACTCACTCAATCCAATTGACCTCAAGCTCACCGACTTTGGCTTGTCGAAGATGGTTGACAGCGAACAGACCTTCCTGCGAACATTTTGCGGCACCTTGCTTTATTGCGCCCCTGAGGTGTATACAGAATATGCCGAGTACGATGATGACGGTGTACGTAGTCGAGGAAAGAAGATGAGACGTCCACCGGGCCAGAGATACAACCATGCGGTTGACATCTGGTCTCTGGGCGGGGTCTTGTTTTATGCTCTGACTGCGTCGCCTCCTTATCCTGTCAAAAGTGGCATCAGCTACTCTGAGCTGTTGCACAAAATTATGACCACCCGGCTGAATATCGCACCACTGCAGAGGAATGATGTATCGGAGCAAGCTATTGACTTCCTCTGCAGAATGCTCCAGCGCCGGCCAGAAAACCGAGCAACCGTGGCAGAACTCGAAAGTCACCCATGGTCTTCCGGCGAAGACTCTATCATCCATGCTTCACAATCCTTTGACGAGATATCGGATGATGACATGTTTGACAACTTTTCCCAGTTGCAGCCCAGACAGTACGAAGAAGATAGGGTCAGTGACTCCATGGGCGAAGAGTCAGAAAAAGAAACCCCCACGGTACCACTAGAAACGAACCAGCCAAGACTATTCGGAGAAGTTGGTGTCTCAGCGATTGGTAGCTCAGGAGTTATCCCAGAAGATTATCTCAACCTCGAGAACAGCAGCAGCCCTAGCGCAGACGAGACTGAAATCCTCCGCAGGGATGAAGACGAAGCATATCAATCGGACGATTTGGTCACGCCCAGGAACAGGAATCGTCGAACATATCGCCAGAATAACATTTCAATGGCACAGAATCAGTCTGAGGACCAACTTCAGAGTCTAGTTGAGGACGTGGCGTCGCAGAGCCTCGGCGGGAATGAGCCAAACCTGCAAGGCGCTGGACAATCGCGTTATTCTCTGCAATCGGCAGACTTCAATACTAGTAAACGAAAACCCTCGTCATATGATACAAGCGATGAGTTCGACAACACACCCCAAGGAAAGCCTACAATGAAAAGACTCAAGTCGGAAGGTAATATTGAAGATCTAGCAAATGACGTACTTGAAGAGTACAAACTGCTTGTGCAAGTACCATCTGCCGAGAAGCAAGCCTCGGGGCGTCAAATCGACAAGCCTTACAACAAGACGTGCTTCTGGGAGCAAGACAAGACAACGTGGCACTTCGACTATCCCGAGCTCACACATTTGCAACACAAAGCTTTTGAGCGGGGTGCGGCAGCGAGGAATGAAAAATTTGAGCCCGGAAAATCGCCGTTGTGGGATCTTGCGATGAAGTATTTCTCTCCCGTTTCAAAAGCCGGGTCACAAATCAACCAAGGTCGACGAAGCTCGCGGACACCTCAGGACACAGCGGCCGATGTGCCCCTGGAATTTCCTCCGACTGCCGCCCCGCTTGAGAACTCTCAGATTCCCGACACTTTGCCTACGCACACGCAGATAATCGTCCCGGTTCAGGAAGATGAGCCCAATAGACGTGCCATTGGCGTGCTTGAGTCTCATCATGAGTCCTGTGTCCCTGGGATTAGTATTCCTATCAAAGACACTTTGGTCTCATTCGGCCGTGGCCCGGCAAATACTGTGGTCTTCAGAGATATACAAGAATCTCGAGTGCCGAAGTATGCGTTTAAACTGCTGCTATGGAAAGAAGATAGCACCTTCGACCCTTCAAAGGATCCTGATAAAGTCCCTCCTCCTTGGCTTCGAGATGCTGGAGATCCAAACGAGTATGGTTTTTACATCTCGACCAAAGCATCCGTTGGTATCAGCATCAATGGATACCAACTTGCTTCTTCTGATGCTAAGAACCACAGCGGCCCCTCACATCATTGGGCTCGAATTTGGAATGGCGACACAGTGATGATATGGGGCGATAGAAAGAGCACGCAGACGAAGCTCGTTTTTCAATGTTTCTGGGGAGCTTCTTCACAGGCACGTGAGGGGAACCAAGGCCTACAACTCGCATCTCCATCACTCTCCCAGAAGCTTGATGCTGCGTGTCAGAAGGCAGAGAAGAGGGTCAAGGAGGTCATTGAGAAGAAGAAAATTAAGGATGCAATCAACGCTGATCTACGGGAGCGTACAGAAAACATTGAAAGAGAACAAGAACGAAGTCGTGCTTTCGAGAAGAAGCGAAAGGAGGCCATCGCTTATCTTGACTCTAGACAAACCCCTTTGTTGCGAATGGCTTCACCGGCAAGCGCACTAGGAACGAGTAACCATCGTGAACCTCTGATGTTTCGCATGAGCTCTGACAACAACCTCTCGATCCAGTGACAAAGCGCGTCATATATATATACGATTTGCTAGAGGAGGGTTTGTACATATTTACTCAAGTCTCCAGTCCTTGAATTGTTGTACGAACAAGGAGTTATGATTTCTCTTCTTTTTCCTTGGTATCTTTGGCGGGCATATGGGTTAAGCACGAGAACTGGTTGGTACTATAGGAAACCATGGGGATGACGAACGCTACTTAGAGCTAGATTCGTGATTCTCTCGGTGAAAGGGGCTTATCTGGATGGAGATAGATCCTGCTATCATGGCATCTTGGAGGAGTATATGTGGGAAAATGCAGAACATACAACATAGAAAATGATGTATCTTGTAATTGAAGACATTGCACATCTCTTCTTTCATACGACTGATGTATCTTAGCTGTGACGGAAAATGACTGACATTATACAAGTTGAACAATTTGTTTGTATCTCACTGTTGAAAGACATGTACATGTGTGGAGGGCCAGTTCATAATACATCAGGCATTAAGTCATCTTATCTCTAATAATACAATAGCAAATTTAACCGAAAGAGCGCTTGTCATACAATCATAATCCTCTTTCATACAAATCATAATCATTTGTCGTAACCGACCTCATTTCAACTTTTCATCATCCGGACCCAATCATCCAGGGGGTTGATGCACATGCATCCAACGTTCATACATTTTGTTCCCAAAAGGTTCATTTCCACAAATCTTCTCGTTCAGGAGCTTAATCACTAGTCCCAAGTGAAAGTGTGGTGATGCCTCTGAAAGCATGCTGGTGGTTATCAAGTTTTAGACAGCGATGCCGTCTATAAAAGGCTGAAAAGGCGATGTAGCATGAAAAGAATTGTTCCGGATAGTCTCATGAAAATTGTCGAAATTTTGACCATAAGATACTTCGTCGTCTTCCTCGACGACTGAAGAAGCGGCCTCTATGATAAGTTTGTACTCTGCGAGGCTAGAGCGTCAGTCGGTAAAATTGGCAGCATTAGTTTTGGTCACGACTCACCGATATGGTCAGATGAACTCTCATGGGAGTCATCAGCAGTGCTCGCCTCCTCAACTGTTGGGATAGGGTCGAATGCATTCTTCCATACAGACGTGTCTGACTGGGCAGGTGAGCATTGCTTACCAGCGTGCTCTTTCTTTGGCGAATTATCAGATCTGACAAAAGAAGTGCAGTAGGCAAATTCTGGAAAGCTGTGTTGGCGAGGTGTATAATAAGGGTTGCCGCTGGCTTGACACTTAGTCTTGTCAATATTTGAATCCCTGTCAATGAAACTGGACGAGCCAGGATCCGTAAATGAGGCAGTAAAAATGTTTGACGAGCACTTAGATTGCTGAGGACATGGAGTTGTCTGGCTGTCAGTGAAACTGCGAGGGCCAAATCGTTCCTAATTGTCTCTGGCAGTCTCGTCAAAGTTGTGACTTGGTGGGTATGAGCCTGCTCGATCGCCTGGGGGAACGGAAGATGACTTGTTCTTTTTCTTCTTGAAGAAGGACGAAAACATGCTCCCTGAAGACATACGGGATGGGAGAGAGGCGGTGGACTCCATACACTGATCATGGTAGCTGTAGTCGTGAAACTTGGGGATGGGCGCCTGGAATCCTTCGTCTGTCTCATGACGTTCAGGCAGGGGGCTGTCATCTGTATACTGCTCTACGCAGGAGTACGCAGGACTTCGAAAGGAATCCCAGTCTCCGCCGTTATCAAAATCTTTGCTGAAAGCACCCTGGGAGTAGCCCTTCGAAGGTGCTCCTGGCCGAAAGTCGTCTGGTGTCCGCAAGTTCTCGTGCTTGGGTACAGAACTATTCCTCGAAGTTTGGCCATAGTGAGGATGAAGGTACTTGTCTGTGGCCTTTCTTTCAGGCGAATAGCTGTTGTAATATGATGGTTTCTGGCGTGAGATGAGAGGGGATTCTGGGAGCCTCATTCTGGTGGGAGACTCAGGCTCCGAGAACTCAGTATCCCCCTCGTAAGTGAAGGGAGCACGAACATCAACAGAGTTCTTGAATCTGACAGTCTTACTACCGGAAGACTTGGAGGAGCTCGGATCAGATCGCTCAGAGTCAAGAGACTTCTCGCGCTGTCGACACGATTCTTTTTCTGTGGCATTTTGAAAATTTCCGGAGCCGTCTGAAGATGAGCGATCACTGGCCATTGCGGACTTGAGGACAAAGTCATGCGGAAGAGTTTTCCATGGCTCGCAAACCTTGTTCGCAGACTTCTGGCCAGCCATCTTGCCTTCGTGGCTATTAATGTGCATATCTCCTTTAGAGTGAGCCGTCGAAACCGAGTCTTCAACATATGGTGCCTGGTAATTCCGAGGACGTTTTTCGCTTTCCTTCTGAAGGGGAGGAGGAGGATCAGTCTTGGTTTCTCCTGATGGCTTCCGCTCTGCTCGGCGGCCGGAAGACCCCGTATTTCTCGAGGGACAGTAAGAAGACTCTGGGGAAATGACAGTGCCTCTGGGCTCTCGTGGTTCAGGACACCTTCCACGGACCTTCTCGACTGTAGGAGACAGTTTCTCGTACTCGGTGGCCTCGTTCTGGTCAATGGAGACATTCCGTTCTTCTTTCTTACGATTCCGATGGCGATTTACAGTCAGAGAATCCATGTCATCTTCCTTTTTAATGGCAGCTCGCCTGGCTATGTGGTCCTTCAGTCTGGGGGCCTGTTACTGCATGTTAGCTGTCATCTGGTGTTCAAAATATTCGGTCGGCATACCAGTCCAATTACAGAGTCGTCTGGCAGACTTCCATTGTAGTGGAACTCCAGGACACAGGCATCGCAATAGTTTGTGAAGATTGGCTCTCCCGGAAAGACTGGGTGCTGGGCATGAAATGCCTTGGACCTCGCGCTTCCACAATTGGAACAGAAGTGGTATTGACGAACGACACCTCGTTTGTATTCCATCTCTCGGCAGCTTTCGCAGAGATTGATCTTAGTGGATGGTCCTGGGCCAACAGGAAACTTCTTGTGGTAAAGCACTGACCGAGTGTTTCCACACTCCGTGCAAACGTGATGGCGTTCGATGCGCTGAGGACTCACATCTCGTTGGCCACATTGCTCTCGCTTCCGGCTCTGCTGAAAGTCTTTTTCTTGTGCAGTTTTATTATTATCAGGGGCCGGTTGAGAGAAGCCGCTGAAAGTGGAGAGCGATACTTGTCTTGCGTGAGACTTTTTGCTCGCTGTGATAGCCTTGTTGAGGGCAAGGTTCAGTCTGTCTTGAAGACGGCGGAGGTCGCGACGCAAGATTCTGCTGTTGGGCTCCTCGGCCAAATCCGCCATCTTGGCTTCAATATGCTTCTGTAGGCGTTGCACTTCGTTTGTCAACAGGCCGGAAGTCTTGGTGTCTCCCTGATTGCCAGGCTTTTGGTAGTGGTCACTCCCTTCCCCTGCTGAGTTCAAGGTGTTTCTGAAACCCGCTGGAGGCATGGAGATCGTTGGTGCCTGATCTGAGACAGGAGTTCGTGCTGCGACAGGCTGGGAAACAGGCGCAATATACTGAGCTGGATGAACTTGCATCAGGGGAGAGGGCTGATGCGGAACGTAGTTGATCTGGTGATGATAGTACACTGGTTGCTGAGGGAAAGGTTGACATACTGGGACCCTGAGAGGCTGGCTCAAAGAAGGAATAGGAAATGATGAAGATTGTACAATATTACACTGTTGCTTCGACAAAGAAAGGGGAAATTGAGGGGGAAATGTCGCAGAAGGCGTTACAAGAGAAACAGGCTGTTGCTGACTGCTCATGATCTCGGCGGTCGATCTTCGAGAACTCGAGCGAGATCCCCGTCGACGAGATGATTTCCGGGGACTTGAGCGAGGTGATGACTTGGCGAGATGTCGACGGGGGTGTTTCTTTCTCTTGGGTGATCTCTTGGAAGGATGAGGAGATGAATGAGGAAGTGAGCGGGACATAGAGACTCTTTCGGGTGTACGTTGTTGACGCCCTCCTCGATCATCCTCAGAAGACGAAGAAGACACGCCCTCGAAGCCGACTTCACTGCCATCGCCACATTCGGAATCAGATTCACATCCGGATACGCAGTCGATTGCTACACGGCGAGCGCTGGTGTTTCCAGATCCATTACCACGCAGAAATGGGAGGCCGAAGGCAGCACTCAATAGGTCGACATCATAATCCGACCGATTGCGGCGGCGGCGAATAGCTTTGTTAAAGATGTTCATTACGCTGCAGCCAGGAGAAGCCTCCTGGTGGATAGAAAGGAAGTGTCCTCGGTATTCGTCTACAGATGGCGATTTGGTGGTGGTATAGAGAGTGTTTGTGGGAGGGTATATGAGAAGGAGAGTGTGCAGTTATGGTAGAGGAAGAAAACAATTTCCGTGAGGTCCTCAAACAATAAACACAGAAATTTCTTCGTTTGCTCGAGTTTTCCGATATCCTTTGAGATTGTAGGCGCGTCTGGAAAAGGTGAATAGAAGTGGTTGTTGTGACGGCCGTTGGCAGCTGGCAGGAACTGTCACTTGTTCCTATAAGTGGCAGCTTAGAGACCACCGAAATGGGACGGACAGTACTCAAAGCTCGCAGGGTCTTGGATGAGTCTTTGGTTATAGTAACCAAGAGTTTGTCTTATTTCTGAAAAAGGAGGTAGTGAAAGAAAAGTTCAGCTTGATGCTCTTGTCAAATATTCGACCGACGAAGGAACTTACTAACTCCCGTCACAAAGGGCGCTTCTAATGATTCGGATCTAGAAGACTATTCTCATGGATACTCATTATTTCTGCTCAAGGCCTGCAAGACGCAAGGGGTGTTGTTGCTCCTGCACGGTTATCTTCGAGGCAGTTCCTAAAATGTCAAGACAGCAGCGTAAGCACCAGAGAAATAACGGATATCTGTCAAGGAGAAGAGGATGATGACATTGAGGATAAAGAACAGAGAAAATATGAAGATGGGACAGGACACTCCCCTCTCTTGTATGCGAATTCCTGTTCGGGCATGCCGACAAAGTCACCAACTTCGTTATCAACGTTGACAATCAATCTTGTCGTCGTATTCGGTCGTTTTCAAGCTGGCAAACGACAATTCCCTTGTTTCCCCTCTTCTCTTTCCTTAGCTTTATCAAGCAAACATGCCAAAGTCTTCAATGCCACTCTTTGTTGCCGCTGATAGATCATTGACATTGGATGACATATGGCAGCAAACACACTTAACATGATGCACGAGTTGCTTCGACGGTACTTAAATGAGATAGAGAAATCTCTTTTCCAACCAAATATTACACTGATATACATATTGAATTCAATTTTGTCTAAATACGAGCTAAACCGGGAACCTTTATCCTTTCTTCATAGGGCTCCAGCACCAAAAGCTCCTTCTCCATCTAATCCACACGGAGAACGCGGGCACCTCGCTTTTGAACCGCCTTCTTCTTCTTCTGCCCACGGCTAAAGGCACCCGCTTCAAAATGATCACGGCCAACGTTGTCAAGATCCTTGACCTTGTAAATACGGATGAGCCAGTTCTCACTGGTAAAGGCCTCTTCCAGTACATCGAGTGTGGGGCTTGTATCGGGCATCTTAACACCACGCACTCGATCAACGATCTTTCCAGGTGAGTTCGTCTTGTTAAAGTTGTGGTATGACATCTTGTACCTGAAGGCAACCTGTTAGCATGGTGACCAGTCGCTGCGCGGAAGTTTACTTACATCAAGCTGTTCTTCATGGTCTCGGTAGCACCGGCATCAACTCTATATTCGCCGCGTTCAGTGAAGAAGTTGCGCTCTTTGACCTCATCGGGCCAGATGCCCTCCGCAATGCGAACCATCCAGAGAAACTTGTTGATATCATCTCCAGAGTAGCCAAGAACGCCACCAAAGACGACGAGGACATAGTCAACCTCGTGCTGGCGCATTATGGGATAGCTGACCTCCTCGCGAGAACTCATGGCCTTTCCAACAGTAGCGATATGGGTGTTGTTCCAGGTGTTGTTGTCGACAAGCGTTGGTCGGTCAGCCATACCACCAATCTGATAACCATAATCCCACCATGACATGATCTTGGCGTCTTTGCCGGTGTTCTGTCGGAGCCACTGATAGGCCTCACGATAGTCATCAATGATGACCGGGCTGCCATCCATGCGCCGACTGGACAGGACAACAGAGGGTGCTGAGTAGGCGTTGGAGGTGACCCATGTGCAGTGAGTAACAAACATGACCAGGTAGATGACCATGCCAGCAACAACCGTAATCTTGGACAAGGTAGTGTAAACACCCACTTCGGGTTTTGCGGTCGCTCGAAGTGCACCCTTGGCCTTCTTGGATCCATCAACGGCCTCTCCTTGTGTAGCCTGGGTTGGCTCAGGCTGATTGACCCGGAGATAGGTGTCGAGGAGCTGAGAGGCAGCCATGGCAGCGGCAACACACACAACAGGTGTCAGTGTGAGCATAAGACGGACCATAACACCAGCAAAGTAGCTTGCAAACAGAGCATAGACAACAATGAAGACATGCTCATCCGCGAGGTTCTGGAAACACATATAAACACCAGCAGGGAAGAGCCAGATGAGGAAGTTAAGATCAAAGAAAAATGAGGGCCATGCGGTAGGCTGATGCTCAGAGACTGAAGCAATGATGGGAATGTGGATCTTGGCATAGCCGGTGTCGAACAATGAATAGAATCGACCGCCCCAGGGCGCGATGTATCCAAATGAGGTCAAAAGAATGAGGCCAGCGAGACCGACGAAGAAAGTCGCGACACCAGCGGCAACTACGATCGTTGTGATCTGTCGTCCAGGGATAACAGACTTGACGTAAACAATGAATGCAATCACCTGAAGGAGGCCAAAAACACCTAAATGATAATGTTAGTACCATGTGTCGCAATGAATGTTTGTGTACACACCAAGCGCGGGCATATGTTCATTAGTCTTGACACAAAGGAAGCCGACGAATGGCACCTGGAAACTAGCCATGGTACCGATAGCGTACCACGTCGTGTAGCTGATATAGAGGCGATCGCTGTATCGGCCCATGCAGATGAGAACGAAGGCATGGACGGGCAGTAGACATGTAATGAAAGCATATCCACCCCACGATGCAACCATGTATGCGTACGATAGTGCGCAAAGGGCACCCCACAGCATCGAACCCAGCTTCAAGGCCTTGACCCAAAGGTAGAATGTGAGGACAAGAAGGAAAATGGCAATGGCCTCGTTATCGTAGCTACCGGCCACGGATCGAGAGATGTAACCAGGTGCAATGCCCATGAAAACTGCGGCAAGAAGACCAGCGGAAGAAGATGTAGTCATCTCGTTGGTAAGTAGGTAGGCAGCATAAGCTGTAAGTCCAGAGAAGGCCGGGGCGAGAAGGACACAAATGTTTCGAATATCGACTGGAACCGTAAGGGCGCGGAGAGCGTGGTAGATGACGCCGCTTGTCACCATCAGACCAGGATAGAGGGTGCCTCCGGTTACCCGCCCAAGAGGATGCCATGTCCTGTCATCGAACCAATCCCAAAACTTGTAAAATCCATTGGCGACGAGGTATTTCGTCGCGCGGAAGTTGAACCACGGGTCGACTGTCTTGAACGTTAGCTCGTCATGATGGAGCAATCTGTTAGTATGAGCAAGACTGACATTCGTGAATAATGCTTTCGAAGCCTACGGCGGATGAGTTAGCAAAAGATTCATTCCTAATAGAAGAGGACCCTCTGTGCTCTGGAGACAGAAAAGACAGAGCAGGATTTGAGGGCACTCGCCCATCATGGGTAGAAAGCACTTACGTATCACAGAAAAAAGGCGACTGGACACAGCTGCGCCAGCGATCAAGAGAAGAATGATGACTCTTAGTAGAGTCCTAGTGTTTTGTCCGTTCACTCCGGCGAGGACGTCTTCGGTCTTTGCCGTCTTTACCGCCATGATGGGTTGCGATTGTCGACGATATTTGACCCTGGAGTTGATGCAACTTGCAGAAGCCGAAACCCAAGATGATATTCAACTCCACCAGAAGGACAGCTTGGAGCTTTACTAGGTACTGAGACGGGGAGCTACAGGAGGTAAATGTGGGAC